>JACDJE010000408.1:363984-379038 GCA_016647715.1 Pavo muticus
TATTTTACTTTCTATGCATTTTTGTTTGCTAGTGCAACTGAAAATCAAATAGGTCTCCTGCAACTTAGATTACTAAGCTTAAAACTTTTTTTTTTCCCCCTCTCTGCCTCCCCACCAACACAGACTTGCTAATTACAAAGCTCTTGCAGAACACCAAGAAGAACAGTTAAGAAAGCTAAAAGAAGAACTTAGAAGAGCGCAACAAGAGCAAGATGTTACTGGTAAATTCAAGACCTAAATAAGGGACTGTTTCGTATTAAACATTCAGCTTTAACATTACATAGTTTAAATTCCAGATTGGGATGCGGGCCTTTTACCTCAAAAGGATATGAGAAGGTGCTTTGGAAGAGATGGAAGGTTAAAATACAGTAACTGCATGTGCGATGTATTAGAATCACAGCAGGTCTTGTATTGTTTTGTTGTATATTTCTTCAGACATACTAGCAATCATAATGGGATAAGCTGCTGCAGTTGTAGTGCCTTGTGTTTCTAATTCTATGATTAGAACTAGAAATATAGAATTGTATGAATTGGAACAGACCTTTAGAGGTCAGCTGGTACAACTCCCCTGCAGTGAACAGGGACATCAATAGCTAGATAAGGTTGCACAGAGCCCTGTCCAGCCTGATCTTCAAAATGTCTCCAGGGATGGGGCATCCACCATATCTCTCTGTGCAACCTGTTCCAGTACTTCACTACCCATATCATAAAAAAAATATATTTTTTCCTTGTATTCAATCTAAATTTCCCTTCCTTTAGTTTGAAACCATTTCTCCTTGTCCTATCACAACAGACCTTCTTTCTTATGGCCACCCTTCATATACAGAAAGTCCACTATCAGGTCACCTCAGATCCTTCTCTTTAGGCTGAACAGCCCCAGCTCTCTCAGCCTGTGCTTGTAGGACAGGTTCTCCATCCCTTCGATCATTTTTGTGGCCCCTACTCTGGATGCACTTCAACACATGCATGCCTCTCCTGTACTGAGAATCCCACATCACTACATCATGATACAGCTCAAACTATATAACTACTTTAAAGCTAAATGGCCCAGTGAAGCAATTATGCTTCTTAATATCTCTATGGCAATGTGATTGCTAATGGTGGGTTTTAAAAATAGCTGTTGTAATGACACTTGTAACCTAGTGAGGTTTTACATATAAGACTACAGGAAGGAATCTTGTATAGACGTATCTAAGATATATATTGATGGGATTTTTAAGCACTGTAATAATAATACAAATATTTGTATAAAATCTTTTCCAGTAATGTCTGAAAAAGAAGCTCCCAAGAACCCCAAAGAATCCCAAATGCCCATGCCCATTACTTGTGGTGGTGGCAGTGGTATTGTGCAGAGCACACAAATGCTTGTTTTAAAATCTGAACAAGTTAAGCTGCAGAAAGAAAACTTGCACCTGAAGAAACAAAATGACATTCTACTAAGGTAAGCATAAAAATGGTAAGCGTCGTGTCAAGTAATTATCACAATTTCTTGCTAGGAAATCTGTAGAACTGAATAACTGCTCATCTTAAGATGCAAAAGAATGTAGCAAGTCTAAACTCTTGTTAAAAGCTAGTGATGTATTCGTATGTGTGTACCTCTTTATGGCTTTTGAGCTTTAAATTACTTTCTTCCATAAGAATTTGTTCTAAATATTTATCAGTAACTGGAAGATGAACTTAGTTGAAAATGTATATGGTAGAATTGTTGGAAGGGATCTTAGCTTAAAAAGGAAAAAAGCCACAATGTTGTACCTCCAGAACTGATACACACATTTGGATACGGTAGGAGGCTTTCATTCCCCTGTCTGTGATATGTCATCTGAAGATGTAGGAACTGTCTCGTCAGGATTATTTCTCTTTTTACTTCAAAGAACCACTGAAGGTTTTTCTTAATTAAATGCTGGATTTTTTTTTCCTACTCAGTAATGAGCTTCAACTGAAAGAGGAACTTAGAAAATGGAAAGAAAGAGCACTAAAACTGAGAGAACGATTCTCAAGAGAGACTACTCAAGAGACAGTACCAAGGTCTCCAAGGAAGACAGTGTCGTGTTCCCTTAGAGAGCCAGCTTCACCCTCCAAGGAGTCTGTATCTCAGGAAACTGTGACTCAGTACATATCAAAGCCTCTGCCACTGACGTGTCCAACAAACTTCTTTGATAATTCCAACTTAGGTACACTAATAGGTATGTAACATGGTGGTATCCTATTAAAGTTATTTAAGAGAGACAAAATATACGGGGTGGTCTTTGAGTGAGAGTAGATGTTCTGTACTTTCCCTGATCAGACCTGAAACTTATATAGAAGCAGTTTTCTTGAATGCCTATTCAGCAGATTGTTAAAGGGCTGGCCAACTGGTGCCAAGATTATCCATGCTGTACAGAACCTAAATTCTTGGACACATACCTCCTTGAAGATTAGGCAAACTTATTATTTCATTTACTTCAGTGAAAGTGATGATGACCAATCACTTTATAAAGTGAAGAGGCAGAATATCATGTCAAATGATGCTCTAGAATCTTTTGCTTTTTAACTTTGCACCAGTTAAGCATACACTTCTGTCAAGACTGATTTTCATAGACTGCACTATCATCTATTCAGAGTTAACTGCTGGTTGACTTCTTTCTAATATTTCTTTATCGAGATTATCGATTTTTAATCTCGGATTTTGAATTTGCCACCGTGGCAGCCTCTAGCTGCTGTAATAGCTGTTTTGATATTTTCTGATATTTCTTATCACTGGACTCGTGACTTCTGGGAAGTCTAGTGATCTTAGCATATTAGCGATACTGCCCTCATCAACCTGCTTCTAAAAGCTTTTGTGAGGCCCCAGCAGGCATGCTGAAGATTTTTAACAACAATAAGACTGACAGACTTCCAGAAAGAATGATTCATTGCCGATTCTTGTGAAGTCCATCTTGGTGATAGTATAGCCTTCTTCAGAGCACCATGCTTCTCAGAGGCAAGCTTTACTAGCTGACATTTAAAACTAGTCAAGAATAAATTGCTATTTCCTACCGCTTGTCTAATTGGGAAAATGTCACTTTAATGTTCTTATTTTCTGTATAGATACACAACCTGCAGGAATAGAGTCCACAGAAGACCATCTTAAGAAGTGGTTTGAAACTTCAGAGAAAGATAAAGCCTCTGATTGCAATACCCAATAGAGGTGTTCTGTTGTAAGCTGGCTTTACAGTGGCTACAATCAGAATTGAGCTACACGGAAAATGATTGCTTCAGGTTAAAAGCCATCTATTGTGAGAAGAGCTCTGGTGGCATGCCAGTCCCTTGTGTTGGAACTACTACTTTCCAGAAGTGGAAAATCTTTAATACAAGAACAAAAATGGAAAAGTAGACATGTTATTTGCAGTGTGCTGATGACACTCTCCTTTGGTTGTTTTTGTTTTGTGTAGCAAAGAAAGTAAAGCTAATGTACTGAAGAAAAACGGACACAAGAATGGGTCACAAACTGATCTACTGTGAAACTTCTTGATCTTAAACTTCTCTAGCATTTTTGTAACAGCCCTCTTCTGGGTGCTTTGTATCTACTCGTTAGTTAATTTTGTTTCCCAACAGATGGTTTTTATACTATGAGTTTGTATTATTTTTTTTCCTTAAGACTATATTTTCACTGCAACTTTTAACCTCTTTATTCGGATATTGCAACTACGTTTATTAGTTTTCTGTTTGTAGGGTTTCTCTTAAACTCTTGAAAATATTTCTGATGATCAATAAACTGTGGTGCAAAAATAGCTTGTTTTTCTCATCATCTGTGAATATATTTTACTTCCTGCTTGAAGCTGGGTTCTGGATTTTTTTTCAAACAGTCAGCAATTTATCTAATTGGCACTATCCTGTTGCTCTTATGAGTTGAAAATGAAACTGGACAATCGGGGTCGTAATATGGACTATGTTTTACTATCCTACTCATCTGAATTTTGAAACCTATTTTAATGCTCAGTATGAAAAGGTTTCTTTTGACAAACTTCTAATCTGTTAAGTATCTAACACTTCACTTTTGTGGAGACACGATGCTATGATCTGAGGATGCTGATAGTAATATTCGGTGTCTAAAGACAGTTTTTTCTAGTAATCACAGCACTTCTATCATTACGTTTCTTGTCTGTTGCAATAGCTTTCTGCAGATTACTATTGCACAAATTTGTGTCACTAGTGTTTTGTTTAATTCTTTCTCTCTGAATCTTTGCTCTGTCGGGAAGTACTGGAAAAGATCCTTCCCCTCCTCCCAGGAGATTTGGCACTCAAAATTTGAGTACTCCAAATGTTTCTACATCACTCCTTAAGTACTTCATTTTGGGATAGCCAAGCTGATAAGCAAATGGTTACATTGTCGGATGTGCAGCATTTACTACAAGTGGAAGAGTAACCAAAGACTCAGCTACCTGACAGTGGTACTGCTGAAATCTTTCTTGAGGATCCAACTATCTATTTACCTTGAATAGCTGAAAACTGCCAACTACTGCAACTATTAAGAAGTTGCAAATATTTGAATTTCCAAAATTTTGACTTGGAATGCATATTGGCAAGCTTTAGAACCTGTGTGTTTTCAGCTAACGGTCTTTAAATACAATTACTAAATTCAGCATTTTACCAGAGTCATAAATATGCAGGAGTATCTTATTTCCCTGACTTTGATAAATGCAAATTGTTTGGGTTTTGGCGTGGTTTGGGGATTATTTTGTTTTTACAATTTTGAGTTATTTATTTAAAAAATATTTCCTTTGTTTATCACAATTTTTTTTTTCCATTCCTCTTATTCTACTTCATGTAAAAAAGAAAAAAAATTCAACTGTCTTTGAGAAGGAAAAAAGGCATATCTGGGACTACCTTCTTTTGCTGCTTTTTGTTTTGTTTTTTTTCTTCTGTTTTTTTTTTGGGGGGGGGGGGTNTTGTTTTTTACAGTTTTAAGGTATTTTATTAATTGCTTGCTGGAATAAGCAAGATTTGGAGATTTTTCTTGTGCTTGAGCTGAAAAACAGGAATGTACTGCACCAGGTCTGTCTCAATTCAGTAGACAAAAGTGTGGGAGAGGAGGAGAAATGCTTTTAAAAAACTTAATCATTAAATTTTTTTTTATGAGGCAGATGAGTTGCAAAGCCTTAGGAAATCTATTGTAGTTCAATGTTTCTGCACTTCCTGATGTGTGTGTGTCCTAGTTTACTTTAAGAAATGTGCCCAGTTAATGTTCAGGTAGCGTTCAAAATCCTTTAGGGTAGCTAATCTGTTGGGAAATTATAACCAAACTTGTCCTGGAATTTTTCAGTCTGATGACGTTAACTGCTTTAAGTAATGTATAATAAATCATAGAAGCGCTTGGTTTGGAAGGAACCTCAAAGAACAACTACTTCCAACCCCCCTACTCCAGGCAGGCTTGCTAACTGCTAGATTAAGCACTCTATCAGGTTCCCTGGGGCCCCATCTGCTCTGGCCTTTAATACCTCCAGGAAAAGGGCGTCCACAACCTTTCTGGGCAGCCTGTCCCAGTGTCTCACTGCCCTTTAAGTGAAAAACTTTTCTCTGACATCTGATGTAAATCTTCTTTCCTTTAGTTTAAAACCATTTCCCCTTGTCCTATTGCTATCTACCTCTGTAAAAGGTTGATTTCCCTGTTTATAATCTCCCTTTAAATACTGGAAGGCTACAATGGGGTCTTCCTGCAGCCTTCTCTTCTCCAAACTGAAAAAGCCCTCATCAACTTTATATGGGCCCACCTTTTGAGTTTGTCATGGTCACTTTGAATGGCAACCCTTCCTTCAGTTGTATCAACCACATCACAAAGCTTGGTGTCACCAGCAAACTTGCAGAGAGCGCACTTGATCCCATCATCTGTGTCACTGATGATGTAAAAGAGTACCAGTCCCAAGATGGACCCCTATGGGATACCGCTTGTGACCAGCCTGCACCTGGATGTAGAGCCATTGACAACAACTCTCCGGCTGCACTCACCCGACCAATTCCTTATTCAAATAGCCCACCCTTCAAACCCATATCTCTCTAATTTGGAGATAAGGGTGTGGTACGGGACCACTTTAAAGGCCTTGCAGAGGCCCAGGCTGATGATATCAGTTGCCTTCCCTTTGTCCACTGATGCTGTCACTCCATCATAGAAGGCCACCACATTGGTCAGGAACAACCTGCCTTTGGTTGAAGCCATGCTTCACCAAATTCATCCCTCACGTGCCTTAATTTTTTTTCCAGGAGAATCTGCTCCATGGTCTTCCCAGGTGCAGAGCTGATGACTACATACATATTTGAGAACAGATACTTTGATGTTTTCTGTTGTTGTTGTGTTGTGTTTGTTTTTTTTTAAAGCTAAAATTTATCGGGCAAGAATTGTCCTAGTTTAAATTTGATGACAGATAATGTTAAAGAAGAATTGCTTGGGAAAACCATGCTTGTGAGTTTTGTTGTTGTCGTCATCGTTGTTTTTGGTGAATATTCTGTTGATCTCTTGCATTCTCTAGGAAAAATGGACAGCTGAGGTTTATGACCCTTTTTTGTCCCTACACTGTGCAGGAGAAAATCATATTTAAAGTCTCGAGTTTCACTAGATGGCAGCATCTTCGTGTTTCAACAGGAAATTACTCTCATGCGGAGAAACTTACCAGTTAGACTACAACTCCCAGCAAGCACAGCAAAAAAGTCATAAGACTTCCTTTTTTTCAAAGGTCATTGTGCGTACCAAGCTGGCTGAGATCTTTTGGTGAGTGACTATGTTAATCTTTATTTTTAAATGCTTCATAGAATTAGTATGCCAAATGTTCATGAAAACTCATTGTTGGATCAAAAACGTGTTTATAAAGCATTTTGCATCTAAAATGGTAGGGTGATTTGAGGAAGTACTTCAGCTGATCGTTGTTGGTTTTTTTTTGTTTTTATTTTTTGTACTGAAAATATGTGTGTAACAGCAAAGAATGAGTTTCCTCACCCTTGACTGAGTGCTTTGAGCAAACTTTTGAGATACTTAGGACTTTTGCTAAAAGTGTGACACGTTGCAGAGTTAGTGCTACCTCGTTGTGTACATGGTCTCGCTTTACTCAGTTTAACTTGGCAATCTTCACCTGTTAATATGAAAAAAAATTATGCTAACACAGGAACAATCTCATGTGGTGATATAGCATACATCAGAGGTGTCCTAAGATGCATCATTTTACTAACTAACCTGAAAAATTATTTTTAAGATGTTGTGCTTTCCCCTAGTTAGAAAAAAAATGCAAGTTAATTATTGCTTACACAGTGGACCATTTTGGTGGTTTGTCATTTTGTTTTTGTGTGTTTTTTTTTTCTTTAGTTTTATTTTGTCAATTGTTCTTGTATGAGCAAAACCCTAAAATTTGGTGTTTCGGTGTCTTGAAACACGGTCCGTAAGTCAATTTGACCTTGAGTCAAGTGGGATAATGTTTTTGTATTGTAGTAGAAAGAACTTTTTAGTCCAGTTGTTCAGAAAGAAGTCCATTGTGTTGAATCAGTAACCTTTGGAGAAATATACTAGTTTTGTTCCAATTTTGAGGGGGGGAGGGGGACAAAGCTTCTGGGAAAGCAAGATTTCTAGTCAAAATGGAATGAGTAATCTGACGTAAAACCCTAAACTGAACTAACAAGTCACAAAATGAATTTGTCTCCAGGTGATATTGCTGGCTGTTAATGTAGGGGAAATAACGGTGTTTGTATGCAACTCAATGAAGTACTCAGCATGGTGGATTCATGCTTATATTTAAAAAACTTAAGGGTTTGTGGACACATTCCTTCACTCATAGCTGTATAGAGAAATTTTGCTCTATGGATTTTAAAGCTCAGAAATGTTTTCTTATTGGAACTCAGTTAACAAACACTCTGAAATACAATGACCTTACTTTTTAGGTAGTTTTTTTTTGTTTGTTTGTTTGTTTGTTTTTTTTTTTTTAAACATATTCAGTAATTTAGTCCTTAATAAGAAAAAATCCTACTAGAGACTTTTTCTTTGGAATCCATGGGAGTCAGAGGTTGGCCATTTGCTTGTTTGTTTACACCATTACATGCTAAATTTCTTCAAACATAATAACTCTTTTGAAAGCATCTATCTAGGCAGAGGACTGCACTTTGCCTTTTGGCTGCCACAGCTTGAGTAAGGTGAAACATCCTGGAAGGTTATTTGTGTCATCCAGCAATCAGAAATAAAATAAAAAAATCTTCCCCACCTTTTGCCCCAGGCATGTTCAGTATTCTCTCAGGTCAAACAATGTGGTAAAAGTGAGGGGGCATTTTCATTTCTCTTCATCCTCTTACCTTGTGGAGCTGAGAATCTTCTGTGCTGGGAGATTCTCAAGAAAATTCAGAGCAGACAAATGCCAGTCTCAGACATGATGGAAAAAAACGCATTTCACAGAGCCCTAGAGGGTACTGTGCAAAGTGTGTTGCCATCCAGTAAGTTGAATACGTAGTCTGAGAGAAATAGAAGAGGCCTGCATTCTAAGAATACAATGTACAATGGAGATGCTAGATGACAAGCTATTTTTCTTCTGTCTCATCATTTATTTTTTTTTTCTTTTCCTGTTTAAATACAGTTTCATTTCTGATAAAAATAGAGCTTGGCTTTTGAGCTCAAATGCATTTTGGTCCTTATAAATGCAAGATTGAGGCAGTGCCCCCTCAGAACCTTAGCTGACTCAGCAGCCCAAAAGAGTGCTTTATGACTTGATAGTATAGATGCTCCGAATTGTGTTTTGGTTTATGGAATGAATTTGCAGCTGATTCCCAGGGGGTGATGTTGACTCACTTTCTATTAGACTGTCACATTTTTTGTTTGCGCAGGTCAGCAGTATGGGGCGGCTTGATGGGAAAGTAATACTTCTGTCTGCTGCAGCACAAGGGATTGGACAAGCCACTGCTATTGTGAGTTAGATAAAATTTGTTCTCCTGTACCTAAGCTAGATGTCTGATGCTAGCGTGCACAACAACATCTGCACCAAACAAGTTCTTAAATTAATAAACTACAGATGAAGCCAAAACTGCTTACTGAAAAATTCAGGGAACAATATAGTCAATGTACTGTATTATGTATGCTTGCTGCTGTTTAAATTTCTGAAAGAGGGAGAAATCCTTTTAAACATCTTTAGTTATTGTTAAAATAAAATACAAAATATTTATTTATTTTCTTGTTGACTGTTGCTTTTTACAAGGTCTGTCCCTGCTATTCCCTTCTTCTACAGTAGACAGAGAAACTAGCAGGGTTATCTCAGTACCTGCATAAAGTAATCAACAAGCCCCGAAGAGCCCCTGTAAGCAGGAATTTTGCAAGATTAGTCAGTCACACACACAGTTAAGAATGCATGAAACTGCTCATTTTCACCACTTGCATTAAAACACTTGGTCTAAAGAGTAGGTCGTTTTACTAGTGATTTCCCTTTGCAAATACCTACAAGTCATGGAGGGCTTAATTCTACTTAATTCTACTATCCTCTTAGACTGTTTGAGACAATTATTTTGAAGACTAGGGGCTACTGTCAGAGACTATGGAATGGAGGTTTCTCTGTATGCAGACGAAATGGATTTCTGAGGGGAACATCAGGAAATGAAGGAATATGTCTGGTTAAAGTATCAAATGAAAGTCATGTTTCTTTTGAATATTACTCTGTTCCAATGATTTGGATGTGCAGGATCTTAAACAAGTTCATGCAATGTAATTCCTCTTGATTTGTCTTCCCTTATCAAATATAACAAATCAGACATAATTCTAGCCTTACGTGTTTGTAATGTGCTCACTAGTGCACGTGCAGTTACTTAGGGCAATAATACCTATTGTCTTAGTTTGGTTACTGCTCTCATGTTTATTTATGGATTTCTTATTTCATGGAAAAGAACATAAATCTCTATTAACATCTAGTTTTTTAGTTGTCCCCAGGATATTTAGTAATCAATGTCCATTAACTTCCTCACTTGCTTGGAATGAGTAGAAGGAGATTAGCTGCCTTCAGTCAACTTTTATTTCAAGCCAAAAAGGAAGTGAGAAGAAAACAGATTTTCTTGTAAGATCTGAAATATCTAAATATAAACTACATCTCTTATTGTATTCTTCAGGCTTTTGCTAAAGAAGGAGCCAAAGTCATTGCTACAGACATCAATAAGACTAAGCTGCAAGAACTGGAGAAGTATCCAGGTAAATCATCTACTGTAGGCATTAGTTCAGACATTGCAAATATTGTTGTAGGCTGGACAGAAAAGCATGGAAAACATGGAGAGTAATGATTTAGATATCATCATTACTTTAGTCTGTGGTGTAAAATGGCAGAGATTACATGTAAAATGCTTCAATATCAGAGTTTCAGACAGAATATTCTAGGAGTGTGGAATAACTGTGTGTTTCCTGTATCAAAGAAGCAGATGATTTCCTCTTCCCAGAATGCTTTGTTACTTTTATTTATTTGTTCATTTATCTTTAAGATTACTGGAGTGACTTTCAAAACTATAACGTGGAAAACACAGAATGCTTTTTCCTGATTGTAAGAACTAATATCCAGCTATATGAATAGATTTAGTGCCTTGCATTTCCCTGGTCCATCCTCAGCAAGGAAAGCATTTAAAAGATAACTGTCTAATAGGAATTGGCATGTCTTTAAAAACTAATTACACCAATCAGTGAGCTTGTTTTATTTGTACAAATGCTCAGGCTCAAAAGTTGCTTTCCAGCTCATATCACAAACACCTACTTCAAGGAAAAGATTGTCAGTAGCTATGTTTTTTAATTACAAGAGACACACAAATGTGAGACACTATCAAAAAATTATTCTTTCATGAAAGGAAACAAGTAAGAAAATTATATTTCACAACTGAAAGTGCTTCTAACTTAAGGTGATGGAGAACAGTTGTCACTGGGTGTCAACAGCTTCATGAATTCCTATTACAGTGTGACAGCAAAATAAACAAAAATACTTCTCTGGTACAGCTTTTAGTGTGAATGTTGCCTCCTCTGACTGGAGTTCACTGCAAGCAGTCTTGTTGTAATTCTTCAAGAAATTTGAGACTTTGCAGGTTCATTCTCAGCATATTTAGGAAAGTGTTACAGTTTGAACTGCACTTTGCTTTTCCTCTGCTAGTGTACTCAGAAGAAAAAATGTCATTTTCCGTACACTTCCAGCCATTTCCATCTATTTGACATATGATCAGTTAAACTCTTTCTTCAAGACTTGGCACACTGTGGTCTTTGAATCACGTCCAGAAGAGGTAATTCTACTGCTTATGTTAATCACTAGCCTGTAGTCTTACTAATTACATCATCACACACAAATCTCTTCAGAAGTGTCTGTATCATTTAACCAAGGCAAGTCAAGCATGTTTATGGACTTGTCAGTTTGCTTCAAAAGACACAGGTGTAGGCTAGATGAGACCCCCAGAGGCTATTAAGACCTACTTCTTACACAAAGCAAGTCTGATTGGAGCAGGTTACTCAGGGCCACTCAGGTAGAAATTCCACCTCAGCAGGCCTCTGTTCCAGCATGACTGACCTCATGTTTTTAAACTAATAATCCATAAGAAGCATAAAAAATAAACTCCACACCACTCTTTGCATTCAGTCAGGCTTCCCAAATTCTTTATTTTGCCTTTCACCCTTCTGTGGACTTCTGAAAACACTGCCTCCATTTTACATCCTCACAATAGGTAACTGTAGACTTCTATTAGCACATGAATAAATTGTGGGTGGTGGATTTTTTTTGTTTGTTTCTTAAAATCTTTTGGAGCTCGAGTGTTCTGCACTAGATGTCTCTTAGTCCTAGATGCAGGGTGTGCCATGGCCATGCTGTGGCAATAGTGTGATCTGCAGCAAGTCATAGTGCCCTGGGAGCCTAACTGTACCCACTACTGCAGTGTACTGCAGTACTCCTCCTTTTACACTCATTCTGATTTCTGCTGGATGAGAAGCTTGTGTATTTGAGAGGCTGAAATAAGCCAAAGTTTATAGTGAAAAGCAATAAGTTTTCAAGCCATTTGTTTGATTATAAGCAAATAATTACCAAATCACAAGCATGTGTATTTTAACTAGCTTTCATAGAAGAAGCCATCAATTTGCTGCACTTTCTCTTTGTTTCTATTATGATAGTTGTGTCATCACCAAAATTACCTATGGCTTATATGAAATCGTTTTTCCTCATTAATTAAATAATATTAATCTGTTTCATAGTATCCTGAACTACACATAAACAGATGGTAATGTGACTGTGAGACATGTAACTAGTTCCAAGTAATAATTATTTGATAACAGTGGGCATGAAAACTTGTTATGATTATACAAGTTTTGTAGTTGCCTAGCTTGAGAATATAGTGGAATGGAATTCAGATTTATAGGAGGAAGTGATTTTTATGGCAAATTACATTAGCTTATTTGTTTGTGTGATACTATATGGCTGTTAAGTCAGTCGATTCCTTTCTGAAATGTTGAATACCATGCCCTGCTGTCCATTGCTGTTTTAAGCATTGCACAAATTAAATGTAGTTTTCAGTGAGTCTCCATGTCTTGGCTTACCACTGAGAGGGGTCTGTTCCTGGCAAGCTACAGACTTGAATGGGAGGTACTTGAGAAAAATAAAGTGCTGATTCTTTAACCAAAACCAGTTAAACTAAAACCATGTTTTTTCTAGGCATTCAAATACGGGTTCTGGATGTCACCAAAAGGGAACAGATAGAAGAGCTGGCAAAGGAGATTGAAAGGATAGATGTCCTCTGTAATATTGCAGGGTAACCATCTTCTATTTCACACTACTTCTTTTTTCAGCTTTTCCTATCCTCCAGAACTACTTTCTTTTACCTAAATCCATTCTTTCTTGTTGTTGTAATGCATTTTATATCTTTAATATATATTTTCATATATTTTCATCAAAACTGAACTTATTGTGTACAGCCATGTTACCCAGGCCAAGATACAATGGCTCTGGGACTAGTTTTCCCTACTCTGTGGATGCCCTATATGTTGGATTTAGCCTTCCTCCTGCAACAGTGAGCAAAGTCAGTAGATTAACAATGCTTTTTTTAAACATGTATTTATGTTTTAATTTCCATATTAGCAAATGTTTCATTGCACATGGGGTCTGTTTTGTGTCCCTGATACTCATCAGATGAAAAACACTGTTGCTTCCTTCAAAAGGGCTCTTGTCCCTGCTTTTCAGGATTGGAAGGATACTACAAAATGCTAATGGCAGAATGTGCATAAAGAGCTATAGAAATGTAAATCTCACACAGTAATCATGCACTTATTCCAGGTTTGTTCATCATGGGACCATTCTGGATTGTGAGGAACAAGACTGGAACTTTGCTATGAACCTCAACGTTCGCAGCATGTATCTAATGATCAAGACATTCCTTCCTAAGGTAAGGCTTTGTTGCTCTCTGCTGCACTGCATTTAAATATGACAGTTTTAAGTCATTCATTGCTGCTTGTCACAGACTGCAATTTGAGATAAACATACGGTTATGTAACTTTTTCTGTAAATGCAAAGGCCAAAAGAGGTAGCTGTTACCATTACTGGATGCCTAATTTTTTTTCTTCTCCAGTGTTGCTCCAGTCCTTGCTTTTATTAGTTGATCTTCATTGTCAAAGGTTGTTTATAACAGCTTTAGACACTTCAGGTTTTGGGATGCCTAAATAGGTTATAACACAAGCACACTTCAAAGATGTTAGAGAGCTCGTTGTTCCTCAGTCTCTTCCAAAGTATGCAAGTTTTGGATGGGACCAGTGAATTCCTACATTCGGCTTCTGATGAGGGAATCTTCATTATAAAAGTAGTTGAGGGAGATGCTTCTTGTGAAGAGCACACATTCTGTTACATGTGGTTTCACGTCACAGGTTACTGATCAGTAGCACTTTACAAAGGTAAGCAATCATCTTAGATTCCCTTGGAGAGGTGGTTTCATCTTAACTGACTGAATAGCTGCATTGGAATTATGAAGAACAATCTGTATTTTCCTTGGTTGTAGGGTTGGGGTTTTTTTCTTTTTTTCTGTTTTTTTTTTTTTTTTTAAGTCTTAGCCACTCTGTCTTATGTGAATTGGAACAAGACAAACTACAGTAGTGTCACTTTAATAATCCTGTCAGTTAGTTAGGTGGTAAATCCTAGGGGCGGGCAAGAGTACTCAGTGACAGTTTCAGAACCTGCTTTATTACTTCAGTAACAGATTAAAAAGAAATGAGCACATATTCATGCCTGTGGCTCTTTATCTTGCATTTCAATTGTATATAGGACTATTGTTGGCTGCTATGGGCTATTCTGCTGGGCCTGCAAATGACAAAACAGTTTGAATGATATAAGTATTTTGCAGATGATTAAACAGAAATCTGGAAATATTATAAATATGTCTTCTGTGGCATCCAGCATTAAAGGTGAGTAGCTTTCTAGAGTGATTCTTATATAAATCACAGTCTTAAAATATCATGTTGACGCTTGGGTTCTGTAAAAATTTGTATATCCATTCTTGAGAAAACTTTTTTATATATGTAACGAATGCCCTTGATTTTGATTCTTTGTGTGTATTCCTGATGAAGCATGTTCTAGTTAAATTATGTACAGTAGTAATTCTTCATTCAGCACACAGAATGGGTTGCTCTTAATGAACAAATTACAGCTTTGCAGTAAAAGGAGGTGGATGACCCGTAGATACTGGCTTGTTTGTTTTGTGATCAGAACAAAGGTTTATAAAACAGAGGGTTTCCTGATAAAGGAAAGTTTGCTACAGTGTTGGACCTGATGCTTGTTATCTCTGTTCAGTGCAAGTTGCTTCTATTTGGGTTGCCTAGGTGTTTGCTTTGATTTTTGCTTTCTAATGATCTACAATAAAGACCTTCATGCTTGTTTTTTTTTTTCTCCCAGTATGTAGTACTCCCTAGGGCAGCTGAAGTGAGCAAATCTGACTTCCTATTCACACATGAGGGCAGTGAAGTGATAGTGCAAGTGTACAATGGTACATGAAAACAAAGTCTTCGGTCTTCTTAAAAACAGTAATAATTTGCAGTGACGTATAAAAACTTAAGAAAAAAAGCTACAGAATAACCTTTGGGGGGGGGGTGGCAGG
>JACDJE010000408.1:381986-652889 GCA_016647715.1 Pavo muticus
GGGGGGGGGGGTTGTGTTTGTTTTTTACAGTTTTAAGGTATTTTATTAATTGCTTGCTGGAATAAGCAAGATTTGGAGATTTTTCTTGTGCTTGAGCTGAAAAACAGGAATGTACTGCACCAGGTCTGTCTCAATTCAGTAGACAAAAGTGTGGGAGAGGAGGAGAAATGCTTTTAAAAAACTTAATCATTAAATTTTTTTTTATGAGGCAGATGAGTTGCAAAGCCTTAGGAAATCTATTGTAGTTCAATGTTTCTGCACTTCCTGATGTGTGTGTGTCCTAGTTTACTTTAAGAAATGTGCCCAGTTAATGTTCAGGTAGCGTTCAAAATCCTTTAGGGTAGCTAATCTGTTGGGAAATTATAACCAAACTTGTCCTGGAATTTTTCAGTCTGATGACGTTAACTGCTTTAAGTAATGTATAATAAATCATAGAAGCGCTTGGTTTGGAAGGAACCTCAAAGAACAACTACTTCCAACCCCCCTACTCCAGGCAGGCTTGCTAACTGCTAGATTAAGCACTCTATCAGGTTCCCTGGGGCCCCATCTGCTCTGGCCTTTAATACCTCCAGGAAAAGGGCGTCCACAACCTTTCTGGGCAGCCTGTCCCAGTGTCTCACTGCCCTTTAAGTGAAAAACTTTTCTCTGACATCTGATGTAAATCTTCTTTCCTTTAGTTTAAAACCATTTCCCCTTGTCCTATTGCTATCTACCTCTGTAAAAGGTTGATTTCCCTGTTTATAATCTCCCTTTAAATACTGGAAGGCTACAATGGGGTCTTCCTGCAGCCTTCTCTTCTCCAAACTGAAAAAGCCCTCATCAACTTTATATGGGCCCACCTTTTGAGTTTGTCATGGTCACTTTGAATGGCAACCCTTCCTTCAGTTGTATCAACCACATCACAAAGCTTGGTGTCACCAGCAAACTTGCAGAGAGCGCACTTGATCCCATCATCTGTGTCACTGATGATGTAAAAGAGTACCAGTCCCAAGATGGACCCCTATGGGATACCGCTTGTGACCAGCCTGCACCTGGATGTAGAGCCATTGACAACAACTCTCCGGCTGCACTCACCCGACCAATTCCTTATTCAAATAGCCCACCCTTCAAACCCATATCTCTCTAATTTGGAGATAAGGGTGTGGTACGGGACCACTTTAAAGGCCTTGCAGAGGCCCAGGCTGATGATATCAGTTGCCTTCCCTTTGTCCACTGATGCTGTCACTCCATCATAGAAGGCCACCACATTGGTCAGGAACAACCTGCCTTTGGTTGAAGCCATGCTTCACCAAATTCATCCCTCACGTGCCTTAATTTTTTTTCCAGGAGAATCTGCTCCATGGTCTTCCCAGGTGCAGAGCTGATGACTACATACATATTTGAGAACAGATACTTTGATGTTTTCTGTTGTTGTTGTGTTGTGTTTGTTTTTTTTTAAAGCTAAAATTTATCGGGCAAGAATTGTCCTAGTTTAAATTTGATGACAGATAATGTTAAAGAAGAATTGCTTGGGAAAACCATGCTTGTGAGTTTTGTTGTTGTCGTCATCGTTGTTTTTGGTGAATATTCTGTTGATCTCTTGCATTCTCTAGGAAAAATGGACAGCTGAGGTTTATGACCCTTTTTTGTCCCTACACTGTGCAGGAGAAAATCATATTTAAAGTCTCGAGTTTCACTAGATGGCAGCATCTTCGTGTTTCAACAGGAAATTACTCTCATGCGGAGAAACTTACCAGTTAGACTACAACTCCCAGCAAGCACAGCAAAAAAGTCATAAGACTTCCTTTTTTTCAAAGGTCATTGTGCGTACCAAGCTGGCTGAGATCTTTTGGTGAGTGACTATGTTAATCTTTATTTTTAAATGCTTCATAGAATTAGTATGCCAAATGTTCATGAAAACTCATTGTTGGATCAAAAACGTGTTTATAAAGCATTTTGCATCTAAAATGGTAGGGTGATTTGAGGAAGTACTTCAGCTGATCGTTGTTGGTTTTTTTTTGTTTTTATTTTTTGTACTGAAAATATGTGTGTAACAGCAAAGAATGAGTTTCCTCACCCTTGACTGAGTGCTTTGAGCAAACTTTTGAGATACTTAGGACTTTTGCTAAAAGTGTGACACGTTGCAGAGTTAGTGCTACCTCGTTGTGTACATGGTCTCGCTTTACTCAGTTTAACTTGGCAATCTTCACCTGTTAATATGAAAAAAAATTATGCTAACACAGGAACAATCTCATGTGGTGATATAGCATACATCAGAGGTGTCCTAAGATGCATCATTTTACTAACTAACCTGAAAAATTATTTTTAAGATGTTGTGCTTTCCCCTAGTTAGAAAAAAAATGCAAGTTAATTATTGCTTACACAGTGGACCATTTTGGTGGTTTGTCATTTTGTTTTTGTGTGTTTTTTTTTTCTTTAGTTTTATTTTGTCAATTGTTCTTGTATGAGCAAAACCCTAAAATTTGGTGTTTCGGTGTCTTGAAACACGGTCCGTAAGTCAATTTGACCTTGAGTCAAGTGGGATAATGTTTTTGTATTGTAGTAGAAAGAACTTTTTAGTCCAGTTGTTCAGAAAGAAGTCCATTGTGTTGAATCAGTAACCTTTGGAGAAATATACTAGTTTTGTTCCAATTTTGAGGGGGGGAGGGGGACAAAGCTTCTGGGAAAGCAAGATTTCTAGTCAAAATGGAATGAGTAATCTGACGTAAAACCCTAAACTGAACTAACAAGTCACAAAATGAATTTGTCTCCAGGTGATATTGCTGGCTGTTAATGTAGGGGAAATAACGGTGTTTGTATGCAACTCAATGAAGTACTCAGCATGGTGGATTCATGCTTATATTTAAAAAACTTAAGGGTTTGTGGACACATTCCTTCACTCATAGCTGTATAGAGAAATTTTGCTCTATGGATTTTAAAGCTCAGAAATGTTTTCTTATTGGAACTCAGTTAACAAACACTCTGAAATACAATGACCTTACTTTTTAGGTAGTTTTTTTTTGTTTGTTTGTTTGTTTGTTTTTTNCCACTCTGTCTTATGTGAATTGGAACAAGACAAACTACAGTAGTGTCACTTTAATAATCCTGTCAGTTAGTTAGGTGGTAAATCCTAGGGGCGGGCAAGAGTACTCAGTGACAGTTTCAGAACCTGCTTTATTACTTCAGTAACAGATTAAAAAGAAATGAGCACATATTCATGCCTGTGGCTCTTTATCTTGCATTTCAATTGTATATAGGACTATTGTTGGCTGCTATGGGCTATTCTGCTGGGCCTGCAAATGACAAAACAGTTTGAATGATATAAGTATTTTGCAGATGATTAAACAGAAATCTGGAAATATTATAAATATGTCTTCTGTGGCATCCAGCATTAAAGGTGAGTAGCTTTCTAGAGTGATTCTTATATAAATCACAGTCTTAAAATATCATGTTGACGCTTGGGTTCTGTAAAAATTTGTATATCCATTCTTGAGAAAACTTTTTTATATATGTAACGAATGCCCTTGATTTTGATTCTTTGTGTGTATTCCTGATGAAGCATGTTCTAGTTAAATTATGTACAGTAGTAATTCTTCATTCAGCACACAGAATGGGTTGCTCTTAATGAACAAATTACAGCTTTGCAGTAAAAGGAGGTGGATGACCCGTAGATACTGGCTTGTTTGTTTTGTGATCAGAACAAAGGTTTATAAAACAGAGGGTTTCCTGATAAAGGAAAGTTTGCTACAGTGTTGGACCTGATGCTTGTTATCTCTGTTCAGTGCAAGTTGCTTCTATTTGGGTTGCCTAGGTGTTTGCTTTGATTTTTGCTTTCTAATGATCTACAATAAAGACCTTCATGCTTGTTTTTTTTTTTCTCCCAGTATGTAGTACTCCCTAGGGCAGCTGAAGTGAGCAAATCTGACTTCCTATTCACACATGAGGGCAGTGAAGTGATAGTGCAAGTGTACAATGGTACATGAAAACAAAGTCTTAGGTCTTCTTAAAAACAGTAATAATTTGCAGTGACGTATAAAAACTTAAGAAAAAAAGCTACAGAATAACCTTTGGGGGGGGGGTGGCAGGTGAGAAAATTGTAAGAATGACAATAAATATTGCACTGCTTTTAATTTAGAGGATGTTGGCAAATGTGGGAGGGATGCAGGAAGGAAAAAAATAAATATATTAACACATGGGCACAGACAGTTTCAGAAACAGTCAAATCCTGGCCTATGAGCTTTTGAATCTGTTATGAAAGTTTTGTAGCATCGTTTTTATCAGTATGTAATAACTGAAAAAGAGTTCTGTTCAGTGATATCTTGCTATTTATGTTCTTCAGAGAAACAATGAGCCAATAAGCACTACAATCATGCCTACCAAGAAAAACTAATGGAGGCTAAAAGAGGAGACTCTGCTTTTCATGAACCTTTGTATACTTGCAATGTTACTTTTTCTGGACTACTCTCCAGATTCCTGTTATTGAAGAATCCTGTGCTTTATTCTGGTGTATGCCTGAGTAGAATTCTGGCAGTTAGCATTCTAGTTAGCACAGCTAACTAAGGGCAAGCTAAAGGAAACACTGGAGTCCAGAAGCAGATGCATATTGAATAAACTTCTCTCTGTTCTTTTTTGACTTTGTTTTGTTTCTCTGCTGCCTTCATACTGACCTCCTGTTAGGAGTTGTGAACAGATGTGTATACAGTACTTCCAAGGCAGCAGTTATTGGTCTAACAAAGTCTGTGGCTGCTGATTTCATTGAACAAGGGATCAGATGCAACTGTGTATGTCCTGGTAAGTATTTTTACAGTATTTTGTTAATACAAGTGGATGATAAATGGCATACAGCCTAATATAGTTTGACATTATTAACAAAAAATAGATTTGCAAGCAGCAACTATTGTTACAAGAAATTAGGGGGAAAAAAAAAAAGGACATATCTGAAATATTTCTGACTCTCAAAACAGAAAACTTGTTATTTTATAATTAAAAAATTTTGACTTGCTAAACCAGCACATGCACATTATATACAGATTACACAGTATTTTGAGGCTTATTGTTAAACTTATATTCCTCAAGTTAGAAGCAGGGGTGCCTACGTAGCAGGCTAGCTATTTTTCAAACATCTGAAAAGTATTGAATGTAATTCTCAAGTTTTATCTTTTATTGAAATTTAGGCTCCTAGACTATATTGGTAGTTTTGCAGTCTTTTTCCTGAATTCTGTTATGATGTTACACTTAAGTATTATGACATACAAATAGAACCCATGAACTGCACTTTTTGTTATGATTGCTGACGAAGCTGAGCTTTAATTTTGAAATTACAATTTTTGTTTAGGAACTGTTGACACACCATCTTTACAGGAAAGAATCAAAGCCCAGCCTAACCCAGACCAGGTGAGTGTTACCTGAAATTTGGGAAGAAAACTCTTGAACTCTAATATGGTGTTAGAAAGCAGCGTTCCTTTATTCCTCACGATGTGTACCAGGCGACTTGACAAAGCAAGTGCACTCTCAGAGTTCAAGTTCTACATTCAAACAGTTAAGACATACATACGCAGTACATTTCCATACCCATTCATTTTTTTTTCCAATAACTCATTAATTTATGCTAATGTCCTTCTGGGCATGCAAGGTAGCAGCCTCCGGTGGTCTTCAACCACTTACTTTCTCCCCATTTTTCCATCATCAGCTTCATCACAGAGACTTTTGGCTGAACTTAGCAGTTTTTCCCCAATTTGCCAAATTTCCATTTCTTGTTAGCCCATAATGAGCAACTTTCTATCTTAGAGTGCCCTAATCCAAAACAATATGAGAGAAATCTGAGGAATAAGTCCTTGCACCTGGTGGGTGCGAAGATGGAAGTAGTCTATTATGTCTCCAGTGCTTCTCGTGAAGCAGAATCATTGAGGGAATCGTAGAATCATAGAATTGCTCAGGTTGGAAAAGACCTTCAAGATCATGAAGTCCAACCTCAACCTAACCATACTACCCTAACTCAAACAACCCACCGCTAAATCATGTCCCTAAAAAAAAACTGTTGTTGTCTTTCACAGCACCACATCCAGACAGTTTTTAAATAAGGCTGTAAGGCTGTTCACAAAAGTTGAGAAAAACAAGGCTGTTCACACACCAAGCAAAGTTGAAATGGGAAGTTATAGAACTAGCATTCACTGATTCCTTTTACTAAACTAATATATCAGTCCTTAAACAAATATACTGATTCCTGTTGCTAAACAAACCAGCCTATATCATGAGCAAGCAATTCATTAGTTTGTTCATGTATGTACCAATGTTTATCCTTTTTTTCCTTTTCAATAACTAAAACAAACCCACAGCACTTCTTCTCAAACTGAAGAAAATTCCTTATCTTAGAGTACCAAGGATAACATAATAGTAGTATTGTCTTTGATAGTTTGGTGAGTTTCTGCTGAGGATGGGAGGCTTAAAATGCCTTGGAAGGATGCTGTTTCTCAGTAAACACAGAGCAGTGCAAAACAATGATAGAAAGGGCATTCTGACCTGTGTGTTTAAAAATTAATTGGGATCTTTAATTGTACTAACTCAATAACAATGAGGACTCATTTGAATGGCCTGGGAATGTCATCCACCAAAGAGGAAGGGCTTCAGAGGCTTTATTCTGCAACCAGAAGTTTAGGTCCTGCTGAATGATTTTCAACATGAAATCTGTACAACAGCGAGTGTTCTAACTTCTTTTCCTAGCATACACTCCCTACCCAGTAAGCTAAAAATTATAACATATGGCTTGCTTCCAGTATTGCTCTGTACACATCACATGCTAATTGGATTAAAACAATTATTTTATATTTTCAATATACCAAATGCTTTTGTATATCTAGGCATTGAAAGACTTCCTAGCCAGACAGAGGATCGGCAGGATGGCTACTGCTGAAGAAGTGGCCCATCTCTTTGTGTACTTGGCCTCTGAGGAAGTAAGTATGGAACAATAACATTTCCTGTCCCAATCCCAATTTATTTTGCTTCTTCTCGGTAGAGAGAACTTGTTCTAGGAGGGCTTGTATCCTCTATGAGCTTGATTATTACAAAAAAAAACAAAAAACAAAAAACAAAAAACAAAAAACAACCAACAAACAAAACAACAACAACCCCCAAACCTTTACTGAGTAAAACTTGTGATGCAAAAATTACCCTGAATGTTGACAGTGATTAAGGCATTACATACTTGGTACCATAGTCAGTTTTTTTTTTCATGTACTTTGAGAAAACTGACTGACCTCAGATCATTCTGAATCATAGGAGAAATGGGCTTGCCAGCTCTTGCAAGTTGTTTTGTTTGCACTGGAGCTAGATATTTCTCTAAGGAAGTAGAATTAGTACTGTCATTACCTGCTTGCAGTAAGCAAGAGAAGATATTTGTGTAGACCCATGAGAGAGAGATCTGAGCTAAAAGGTCTAATGCTAAGTTTAAGCCTACTATTTTGGCTTAAGGAAAACAGTAGAGCCATTGAGGTTTTTATAGACCAAACTCTAAATGTTCACTACAAATACCATTAATACTAATGGACACATATCAAGCTTATTTCAGATATTATACTTTTACAATGGATCTAGTACTGAACTGGGTTCCACTGAACTTGCCCAGCAGTCCTGCTGAGCGTAACAGAATAATTTAATGCAATTAATTCAGTCTTGATGTTTCCATCTATCATAATCTTTTCATCTTCTTTCTAGTGTTCTCAAACTGTGTTTCTGTAAAGCTACTAATTTTCCAGTCTGGCCATATGGTTTTCAAACTTATGTAAACAGAATTCCAGTTTTGCAATATGCTTCAGAATGGATACAGGAAAGAATGTCTCCAGCTCAGTTCTTTACCTCGTAATTCTAAATCATCTAAATTTCATTTGGGTCCCTTACTGGTTGACCTAAGTCATATTTTGCTCAGCTGAATGTAGCTAATAGCATCATAGTGTAAAACATTATTCCTGCAGGTGAAATCTGTGAAGACTAGCTTACGTGAATTTGCACATTCAGGATGTATTTTAGTCTTAATGCCTCTAATACTACTTCTGCTGCACTCCCTTGAGTTAGCTGAAAGGCTTCTGTTTCTAAGTTTGTTTATTTAAAAAAAAAAAAAAATTTAATTCTTTTTTTAAAATAGTAGGAAAAAGTGGCTATTTTCTGTATTTATTAAAAAAAAAAAAAAAAAAAGTATTTCCTTGTACTTAATAGCTGTGAAAAAATAGCATTTTTTAAAAGAGGCTATATTCTATGTAATTTCAGTCTGCCTACATGACCGGCAATGAAGTGGTCATTGATGGAGGATGGAGCTTGTGATCAACTCTACCTGCAGATGGAAATTCGTACAATCAAAGGCCAAAAGTGAGGATCATGTTTCTCAGTTAAGAGTTTTCAAAGTTTTAAATCACCTATAGGATGTAATCTAGAACAAATTTGGTGCATTTTTATGATTATGTGATCTCATTCTATATTCAGTCTTGTTTTAAGCAAATCTAAATGAAAGGAATTAAATGCCACCATTATTCTCAGCCTGGAAAATATTTAGAATTTAAACATTCACAATTCCTACCAGCATTAACAGACTATCCAGAGAAAACAGACTACTTTTAAAGCAGCCAAAAAGTTCTCAAATTTAATGTTTATTTTAAACAATGGAAGAAAGCAGAAATGGTATATGTAAAGGTTGAAATGATTTTGTTACTCATGATAGACATTTAGAGAACACCCTAGATCTTGGAAATTATACCTGAAAATCTATCCTACTTTGCAGGCTTTCGTTTCTGCTCACTTCTATCATTAGCAAAATGGTTTTTGAAAACGGTAATGACTGTAGAAAAATAGTTTGTGTTGAACTGCTGAAAAGAATCTGTCCTGAGACTGACATCCAGAGCAAGGTGCGAGACTGTCAGAGGCACTGTGGATATATAGTGTATGGGCAGAAGAAATTCCTGCACAAACAGTAAGGAGTCAGTGTACATGCACAACTGTTTTCTGCAACTACAATATCCATTTTCCCACATACTGGACAAGTTAGACTGTTGGAATTTTGAACAACAACAAATCATAGCCCAAAAAGCAGCACAATAGATGACCGTTAGAAGCAGTAGGACTGGCTGCCTTGTGGTTACACAATGTTTTGTTTAGGCATATGAAGATTATTGACACTGCGTTCGTGAAGCAGAGGTGATAGAAGAAAAATTCTTATAATGACTGTTAAAAGACTATGCTCTCTACATGCCATAAGCCTTCGAGAATCATGTAATTTCGCAGTCGGTTTCAAAATTAATACATTTACTGGTACCAAAAAGGTCTTACTGGGAAAAACTGAGGCCCAAACTGTTTCATTAATGGCATAATTCAGTCTTAAAATGGTCTTGAAAATATCTTCACTGTTTCTTTTCTTTTCCATGTGCAGAAGGCACTATTCAAGGATATCACTCTGATAGGCATATATATGTGGAAGAGGTGTTCTTAGATACACATGCAAATCTTCCAGAATATATTTTACTTCTTTACATAGAAGCAAAAGGAGTGGGATTTTTACCACTCCAGACAGAGCAAACATATATCCTCTTCCAAAAGGATTTACTAGTGAATGTACCAATACAGGACAAATATTATCAATTGTGCTTAGATACTCCATTGCTTGACTCTCAGACACAAATATAGTTCTTGCTAAAAACACAAAACTAAATTTCTCTCAAAATGACTGTTTCTACAAGTTTGCATTGATATTTTTATCGTAGTAGCACACTGAAGCTTTGATTTATGGATCAGAAACCTGCCATGGTAAAGAATCATACTGTGAAGATGAGAAAAAAAAAACCATGACACAGAGACCTAAGACAATGAGTAATCTGAATTCCAGAACTATCTGTTACATTAACACAGTGTTAAAATTGACATGAATGACATGGGCTGAATTCCTATAAATATGGCTTTTAGTTTGTGAATGAAGCTATATGCCATTTCTTTTTTTCATGTCTATGAAAAATATGTATGAAACTCATACATATATAGGGGAAGAGTTAAGAGATAAATGATACTGAGTACTATTGGTCATTAATAAGTGGGAAAAACATATACTCTCTTAGGTATGTTTCTGTAACAGTGCCATGTTTTTAAATGATTGGAGTTCTTCAGTGTTTGATAAGGCATTAATAGAAATTATTTTATTTCAAAGATAAAGAACATATCTGGTTTAAAACAGGCTTCTTGTTTGTACAGTTTGTGCGTGTTTGCTTACAGATTTAAAATGAGAAGTATTGTGGAGCCTGCTTCCTCAGACCGGTTATGGACTTTAGCTCTTACCTTTACTTGTGGTGGGAATGTTCCAATCCTGTGTAGTTCGTTCATGGGATTTTGAGTTATGTTCTCTGGCATTTCATTCAAGTGACCTCAGCAGCCAAGCAGGATGAAAGTTGGAGCAAAAATCCAAAGTTATCCAAAACGGCTCCACCAGTACTCACTGATGTAAAGTCAAATGCTGAAAGTTCAGGCCAACAGGATTCTGTATCAGTGTTTGCAGAGGTTAAGGTGAAGGCCAAAGTCCTCCTTCTGTAGCTGGTATAGAAGGCTTACCATGGGAAGGGGATCTCCACACTATAGCAACACAGGAAACTTGTGCTATTTTGAAAATGAAAATTCTCTCAAATTCATCATTATAATTTACTTATTGAATATAGAACTTTGATAATATTTCTAAGCTCACTGGTGATTGTAATACACTGACACTACTCAAAAATGTTGTTTAGACAAAACACTCCTGCAAGAAAAGGAGATATCATCCACTTTCTACATTGCACTGAAAGCACAGATATAGGCATTTTTCAGTGAAGCTGGTTGTCAAAAACAGAAACAGCTGTAACAACACCAACAAAGACAGAGATTGCTGTCTCTTGTGTGTTGTATGGCTGTGGTAACAGCCAAAATTCTGAAATGTGCCTCAACATCTCAATGTTTTCAAGCATGCTTACTGGCATTATTAAAAAATAATGCTTTCTAATACTCTTGTGTGACCTCTCTGTTCCCTGAGTTGTTTGTATGGAACTGGGAAATCTTGTTTCTTCTCCTGCTACCCCATCCACATGATAAGGAGGAATTTGACTCCAAATTTTAGGTCAAGATTTCTCTTTGGGAGGAGTGGGTGTTTAAATCCCTCATTTAGAGTCCTGGCAAAAAAAAAAATAACACAAACACACCAACAAACAAAAAAAACAAAACCAGATTTGTTGTCAGCCTAGTTCTACGTAATGCTCCTGGGAGTTGAGTAGCAACGTGCTGCAATAAAAGCCGCTTTCACACACCCGGGTGTGAGAGTGCGTGACTTAGCAACACGAAGGAAGAAGGGCTGTCTCGTTCCCCCAGTGCACTCACAGATGAGACGGACGTACTTGATGCATCTTTACGAAACAAATGTTTTCACGGTAGCACCACACACGTGCAAACAACTTGATTCTCATGCCCTCCCCCATGCAATTCCTCCCCTTGTTCTCCCGCGCTGTGGGCTTGGGGCTGGTCCACGTCTTATACAAAGCTGCCGCCTAGTGTGCACGGCGCTGGGGGAGAAGATGGCACCCGGGGAGCCTTTCGGGTCCCTCCCGGCTGCAGCGGTAGGGTTTTGCAGCCTGCCTGGTACAGCTGTGGATAGAGGAGGGATCGTGCTGCGCTAGCGGCAGGGGAGGAGGAGCCAGAGCTGGCACCGGACTGCTCCTGCTGCCAGGCGTGGTTGAGCACATCGCCGTTTCGGCGTGTTGGAGAGGCTGCACGGGAATATGGGCCTGCTCTGATTCCCGCCGTTCCACAGGTAAATCCCCGCTGTTGTGGCTGCAGCAGGAGAGGGGAGGTGGGAGCCGCGCAGGGAGAAAGCGGGCTGGGGAGGCGGGGAAGGAGGTTGCATCAGGGTGCGCTTACGCCTTCTGGGTGAGGGGTGGTTGGGGCTGTCGCTTTGCTTTAATGCTTATTGTTAGTGGCTCTGGCAGAGCTTGCAGCATTTCGTTTGCATTGCTTTCCGTACGGTGCATGCACAAAATAGAGTGTTGACAGTCACCAAGGCAATACAGCTAAAAATATCGGCAAGCACATGCTGCTTGTCCGTCATCTTTGGAGCTTCGCTTTCCCTCTCTTTTTAATTCTTTCATATTCAAAGCAAGTAAAATGAGAGGATCTAATAGCAGGTATAATAAAAAAGCCTTTCTTCTTTCATGCTAAGGGAAGTATATTTCAGAGGGATGTAGTGAACTAAGCACATTACCAGCTGGTTTCCACAATGTGGGCCTTAACAATGGAGTATGAATTCTGCTCCACCTTTCTTCGGTCCATCTGATTTTATTTGCAAGGACATCTGTCTGGAGGAAATTTATAAAACAAAACCCTACAAAACAGAAACCAAGGCTGAAGGTCTGTCACACAACAAACAAGGGCAGGCTCACACTGTCCGAGACGTTAATTCCTACCTTGGAAAAATCCCTGCTAAGCAGATCTCCTTGCTCAGTCTTTTCTTTACTCTGCTGTAAACAGTGCGTGCCAGCCCTGAAGTTGTTGTGAGGTGGGCTCCTCTTCCTCTTACATATCAATGCATTTCATGTCAACAGGTATCTAACCCCAAGAATTGAGATAAAAACCTATGCGAATGTGGATGAGAACAATCTCTTCTATCCCTTACCCATCCAGCACACACACATCTTTCAGAATTAGAGTGATGTACAAATACCGTGGGGAGAGATAGCAAACCTTAGTTACACTAGAACACATTGAAACTGTCCTTCTGTATTCTTTCTCTATGCCTTAGCTGTGTGTCAAGCCAGTTTCATTCTAGAACAGCTCAAATAAAATCAACCAAGTGTTAAAACAGCCCCTGCCTTTGTTCAAGGCATCAATCTTTCTCAGATCTCGAAGATATTATAAACTGAAGGCTTGATAATTGTGAGAATCAGGTCTCTGACTTGCTTCCAGCAATTCAGCAAGGAGGGAATTACTTGGCTCAAATGTTTTGGCACAACTCGAGTGGCTTATGGGGCCTGAGAAATGGACTTCAAGAAAAATACTTTTAGCACTGATGTGTGGTTGGTGGAGTTACTGTGACAAAGAATGTGAGCAAGTCTTGTCTTTGGGAATGTGCTTGTAACTCTTACTGACCCGGACTTGTGGAATTGTAGTAAATTTTCACACACACACGCACAAAAACATTTAGTACATTGACATATCAGCAGAAATTGACCAGTTAGAGTAAATACAATGATGATTACTTGCATTCAACTTGAGAATTTCCTTTTCCACTCTCTTAAGAACAATCTCCGTGGGTTACGAGCAATAAAAAAGAGCCATGTTTTCTTAGTCTTGCCCAAGTGTAGAGTATAAGTTGGGTGTATTTTAGATCCTTAGTCAAACAAACATCTTCTGTTTCTGAGATACTCAATCAATGTATTTGAATGGTGATGTCTAACAGAACCATCTCCTTGAAAATTTCTCTAAAAATCAAGTAGGATCTGACCAGATTTTAACTAGGAAGAAAGTGTCCGCTGTGTGTCTGCTGTAGAAACTACACTTACTATTTGTATGAAATGGTCACTTGCCTTGCCAAGTGCACACGTTTTGTGACACTTTCAGAGCTTGTGGTCCTGGCAAGAGGTATTGGCAGTAAGTGAGTTTTCTCTTGTTCTTACAGAAGGCATAAATATATAGATATATATTGCAGCCATACTCTCACAGAGTACATAGTATGTTTGCGCAAAACACAGTGATTCTAAAACTTACATTTTTTTAGTGCTTGACTTTGCAAACATAATGCTATCTTTTTATTAACTTCTGTGTTTTGTCTTACGTATAGCATATACAGGCATGCAAAGGATGTTAAATTCCAAATACGGCTCTGAGGGCTTTTTCACATTAATATTAATATAATATTACAGGAAAGTGTTGCCTCTGGAAAATGCTATTACCTGTTTCTCTAACTTTTCTACCTCTACTGCATTCATTAGCTTTGCCACAATGGTGAAGGAGGATACGGTGAATGAAGATTCTGAACCGTCAGTATGTGAGAGAAATGGCATGATTCCCATGCATGAGAAAAGTGAGGTAATTAATTAGCATTTCAAATTACAGCTTTATTTAGAAGAATCCTCCTTCTTCCCTTTTCTTGCTGCATCTGTCAAAATGCTGAACAGAATGCAGAGACAAATTTCCTTTGTGAGAATTTGTCATAATTAACAAACATTCTGTTCTAAAAACTCTGTTAAGTTGGATTGCTGGAAATCAGCGGCTGTAACTTCAGCTTGAACTGAATAATTAGTCAGTTCAGGTTTCACAGCAAGCTATGGTAGCAAATTAAATACTGCTCTGTTTTCAAATTGTGCCTGTTGGACTGCTTGCTGAAAGTAATTCATGCACCTCTATGCTTTTTTCATCTAATAAATATTTTAAAAGCACAGTTTTAAACTTCCATATGCATGTTTCTGATGTTGACTTCCATAGTTTTTTAAAAAAGACTTGCAGTAAATGCAAGAATTAAATTCTTCTTAGAAAAGGTACTTTAAAGTTGAGCATATGATACTGACTGTAAAGATAAGTACTTTGTGGTGTATCTATATATATAGGGGAAGCTGCTGGTCACAGGATAGGAAACCAAGTAATCCCATGCTTGAAAGCACACAGGATTTGATGTTTCCAACTGTGACTATGAGTAAGACAGAAAAATAATAGGAAATGTGGAACTGCTACTGGACAAGGGCCAAACCACAGCATGGGCAAGAATTCCATGTCCAGGCTATGACAACAGGCTGGCACAAAGATGAATAATTATAAAGGAAGATAGATGATTAATTTCTCAAAAATAAGGACCCTCAAGTGAAGTGAGACGCATATCCAAAAATGGTCAAAAAGCATATTGGTTATGAATATGGATATGTAGATGAATCAATATAAAAGAGCAGCTTTAACAAACTCTGGGCCTCAAGAAACTATTATGCAAGGAAGAATCTGCCAGGGTAGCATTTCTTCTCTACCTTGACTTACCAGCTTGAGCCTTGCAACTATGGATCGCGTGAGTAATGTTTGCACTGCCATCTGTGTCGTTTCTTTCATTTTTGTATAATGACAAGTGAGTTTGATTATTTTGGTTCAAGGCTTTGTAAAAGAAGTTAATTACGAGCTATATTAAAGATAGCATCATCCAAGTGAGGCACTAATTGTTAACTTTAGTGTAGAATCCAGTGTGGAAGTAGAAACCTATCAAATTGTGTAAAACATTGATAAATGTTTGGCTCATACACAAGACAAACTGGACAAAGTTAGTTAATGATGTTTTTTCATCAAATACCCTGATGTTTTTGCTGAACGAATGCTCTGTGCATAGGCACATGAGCTTTGTCAGACATGGATTTAAAAACAAATAAATAAATAAATGACTTACAGTCTTTCATACGCACATCCTTCTGCCATGTGAAAACAGACATATAACTGAAAATGCAAAATCCAATACAAAGCTCTAATCTTTCTTGTAGTCAGCGATTGTTTAGTTAATGTTGTCTATCAGTAGACAGGATGTATACAGCGTATCACAACTGATTGCAGACATGTTGTATGCCACTGCAAATGCATACAGAGCCACTTCTGAGATAATTTCATTGTTTTTGTTTAGGAGGGGTCAACAGTAGATGCCAAAGGTACTGATGGGAATATACAAACAGAAGAAACTGCCCTCTTGAATTACTCAGCTCAGCAGCCTCCAGAACCGATATCAGGGTCTTCAACACCTGCAGGAACATGGAGGCAAATATTTGCTTGTCCTCCTCAGGGTTTACTGTCTCAAATAGTAACAAATGGTAAGTAAGAAAAAGACAATGCAAAATGTTTAGTTAAACTCAGTAGAAGGAAGACTTCCTAATTCTCATGGTTTTGGTGTGAATATATTGAGATGGTTATAAAGAGAGTGCATTTTCTGCAAACTAGATGGCTTTCTGTTGAATTAAGGCAACAAAAATGAGACTTCGCAATAATACCTTCTGTATTTAATATCCTAGGCTTGCAAAGCCAAGAATCATAACTCCAAGGCAAATTGACTCGTTCTATTTAAGATTGCCCTCCACTCTAAGCTCCCAGAACAGAATGCCTAGCTAACCAGTTATTTCAGGCTTTTCCAAACAAAAGATATTTTTTGTGGCTTTGCTTCCACAGCCTCTATTCTGTCTCACTTGTGATTCTTAGGCATTATGTTTGGAAAACTAACAGTCTACAACCATCCTCAAATAAGATGTAGAAAATCCACCCTGAAAATGCAATACATTTTCATATGATTACAAGAAGGGGAATTTATTCAACAGGTTTCTTCTGCTTCACTCTTCTGCCTTTATGTCTATTCGTGCCTGTTCTTGCTGTGTTACTGTAGGAACAGATTTGGGAAACTGGAAAGAGTACACTATTTTCACGTATTTTATAATATTTTCAGATAATATTTTCGTAATACTTTTCAGGACCTTTCCCTCTGCATTATCCCTCTTTGCTTACTCTGTTAATTTATACTACCTTAGGCTGCCCAGAGACATGACCTTCAGATTTTTGTTTCCCAGGGATGACAGTGCATCGCACAAACATATCCAGCCAAAAAAATGATATGTTAATTCCTTTAGAAATGAGAACAGAACTGCAGTCATTAGCTCAATGACATATCAGGCTGTACAACAGCAGGTTCCTGCTGCGGTTTTTACCAGCTGAAGGAAGATAGCACAGATGCAAGATGAGTGTTGGTGAAAATCTTTGCATTAAGTCTGGGATCTGTTAAATGCTTTCCACAGTGGCCTAAGGTTTACTCAGTCTTTTTTGGTCCCTAATGACTTTCCTGTTACCATTTTCTAAAGTGTCTTAGTGTCTATAAATCAGAACATAGGCTTAAGGAGTGTAAAATATTAAACACAGTGTTATGATTAAACTCATTTTTAAGGTACAGAAGTTTTATTTCTGAGATTTAATGGTACCTTTTTCCTTAGCAGAAGAAGAAATGTGACCTAATATTGAAATCAGTTCACTACTTATTAGAGATTATTAAATATTAATATTTCTTGTCTTGTTCCAGTTGCAGCTGTGGTCCTGATTTGGGCTGTGGTTTGGTCCATCACTGGGCCTGAATGTCTCCCAGGTGGAAACCTGTTTGGAATTTTGTGTCTTTATTTTTTTGCTGTCATTGGAGGTAAAATTTTTGGACTCATTAAAATAGGAACACTGCCGCCCCTCCCTGCTCTTCTGGGTAAGATGCCCTTCCTTCTTTTCTTCCTGCTTGGCTGTGGTGTTTTAACAGTCAGGGGATACCTGCAGATTAGGTATGTTTGGATTAGGAACGTGCAAACTTCATAATACCCAAATCTGTCACGTGACTTGTTTGTGGTCCCTATGGAGAAGGTAGAAAACTCCCCCAGACTAGCTCAGGTGAAACTACCTATCTGTTACTAAGGCTCCTCCCCTTAGTTCCTTTTGGCTATCATCAGTTGATATTATGAAGTACTGTGATGCCAACAAAGCTGAAAAAGGTGGTCCCTTTGTTACGCTGAGTCTATACATGAGTAGAGCTGTTGATACAGAGTAAAACTTCATGGCAGAGCAGGCTGCAAATACCTCCTGTAGTGCCTTAAGTGATAAGTAACCTGCTTACTGTGATGTCTCACAGAGGGCCCTCTGACAGGAGAAGGGCCAGATGGCTTTGTTAGCAGCACTGTTTGGGCAGCGTGTGTGTTCATGTACTGCTTAGTTCCACAGGTGAGAACAGATTCAAACAAGAGGGAGGGAAGTTTTGCATATAGCATGGCTGTGCACAGTAACACAGGCTTTACAAGCAGGGCCCTTACTAAGTAAACACCTTTAAAAAAAAAAAATCATAGAATCATAGAATGGCTTGAGTTGGAAGGGACCTCAAGGATCACCAAATCCCACAATCTGACCATTTAGGTTCTGCTTTTTTCAATTTAATCTGTATCTAAAAATTGAGTTGAGCATGAAGCTGCTCCCCTGACTGAAACTTAAGTATGATGGTATATGTCTGGTGAGTTGCTTAGGTTTGAGTTAATTGTTCAGATCCATGGTCTTTGAGGAAAACTGAGCAATCTAGAGACAGAAGAAGAAATACAGTATGCCTTTGAACAATCTGTTTTACACTAAGAGTAGAAGTCTTGTACTCTTGCACAGGAACTCTTTAATTCATTTCTGCTAGGTGCACTGTGGCTGGCTCAGCTCTGTGCACCTCATAGTGAGCCTCTGATGTGAGGAAGGGGGAAGGACACAGCTACAGAAACGGTCACATGTTATATTTTAGGTACACTTCGCAAGGAGGTTCTGCAGGCAACATGGAGGGTATCTTTTAAGGTGGTGTATTTTTTCTCTGATAAGCAATCTTCTAGATCTGGGTAGGTACGGTCAATGGATGTCACGCATACACCAAAATAAAAAGTGCAAAGAGACACATGATCATTATGCTGGCCTGATATAAATGTCACAAGGTACTGCAGACTAATTGTGCCACTTTTTTTCTTATTATTTCTTATTTTTTCCGGGAAGGGGTGGGAAGCTCAGTGTGTTGTTACAGGATTACAACTCTGCAGCCAAGGCTTACAGGCAAACGCACCAAGCTGTGACTGACCTGAGCACAGTGTTTACTTTTCATCATTTTTGGTTTCTGGTTTAATGTTAATACATGGTTAATATGAAATTACACCACAAAAAATGTACTTTTGAATCATGGGGACCTACAGTGAGTCTTTACAGAACTATAGTTACCATTTCCATACTTTTCTGTATCTTTCCAGAGCTCCAGTTCTGATAGCTTTGCAGGAAGTCCCCGATTAAGCTGCTTTGCTAATATTTGGAAAAGGTTGGATCTCGCAAGTAGCTCAAATAGAGGATAAGAGCAAGTTCCTGTTATTTTCCCATTTTCTCCTTTGCATAAAAGTTGAATTGCCTGAGCATTTTAAGATCTCCAAGTTAGACCATGACTAGCTGATTTAGATTAGATGTTCCAGTGAACTCAGCATTATGGTTCCTTTGATACCTGCATTTCTGACAGGATTTTTTTTAAACAATTTCCAACTTAAGAGAGGAATACATAATATTAGATTATGCTCCTCTTTGCATGTAAAAAAAAAAAAAAAAGTAGCAAGAAATATATCTTTAAAGGTCCAGAGGTGGTTTTGTTCATGGTAAGCATGACCTGTACCCGGTGAATGAAGTAGAATTCTGTCATCTCTTGCTTGAGTTGTGTTTCAGCATCATCGGTGCTCATTGGTAACCTGGTGTGTTCTAGACATCTTCCATTGCTTTAAACATCTTCTCACATTCCCATCTGTAAAACAAGACTAATGATACAGAGCAGGAGTTGTTTTGTTGTCTCTTAGAAATACATCATATTGTGTCAGTTTTTAAAATTCAAGATAAACGTTTACTGCAGTCAAGTATATAATTTGACTGCGGTTTGTTTGCTTTCATTTAAGGCATGCTTCTTGCTGGTTTTCTCATCCGAAATACCCCATTTGTTAGTGACATCATCCAGATAAATCTGCGCTGGTCTGCAGCACTGAGGAATATTGCTCTTTCGATTATCTTGACCCGAGCAGGACTTGGTCTAGATCCAAAGGTATGGCACCAGCTACATCTGTAAGGCAAAGTATAATGTTGATTCTGTTAAAAAATATTGAACTGTTTGGTCTTAGAAGATTTGAAAATTAGAGCATTACAAAAAGCATAGTTCCTGCGGTATAGCCATGTGTTAATCAACATTGTCAGGTGGATTTGTAGTGTTGGTGAGCTATCAAAAAAGCACCTAAAGGAAACTGATTTTATGACTGTGTATCCTCCTTCCTCCTTATCTTTAAGAAATTTCCTGAGTTTTGTGAACAGGACACATGAGGACATGCATTCTATTATAGTCTGTCAGGAAGAGTTTATACTACGTAGCAAAGTCCCTGTCAGTTTACTGTGACAAACTAAAACAAGTAAGGAAGGGAATCCCTGTTCCAGAAGGCGAGTGCTGTTTGTGCTGGCACAAATCAAATGAACAAATATTCTTTGTCTTTTTTGCTATTTTCTTTTTTTTTTTAATCATTGTATGTTTTATGCAAATATGTTAATTCTGAAGGTGATTCCAGCTGTAAGCAGTGCTTCACATCACTAGGAAGCCCGTAATGCTTCTGTGAACAGAATAAACAGTTTTCTTCAACACACTGTGAAACTTCATATTCCCTAAATTAATTACTGTAATGTTTGCTTGATCGAGATCAGCTGTCTGAAATAAAGCTGTACCATACTGACCCCTGCCTAAGTGACTGTTGAAAGCTTATATAAAATTGAATGTAGATATTGCTAGCTCAGGTCAGCCAATCTGATTTTCTTACCCAATATGAAAATTAGAGAGTTTCCAGTTTTCAGATATTTAGGAAAATGGGTTTTGTCGTTCTTGAAATAACGATTTTCCTAAGTATACTGTTTGTCCTTTTTATAAAGATATTGACCCTTGTATTAGCACAGCCTGTGCATTCTGCCCAGTTTTGTGAGAATGTTTTTCTTTCTATTCCACAACATCTTTTTTTGGCCAAAGGAACTTCATCTTTGTCTCATTTGTCTTCCGTGTGGCAATCAGAACTGTCGTTTGGACTCCATATGTAGCAATGCTTTGATGTGCTTACAACTGTTCCTTGTGTAGCTGAAGCTGTGAAGACAGATGCCAGTTGCTCTAGTGATTCTCAGCCCTAATTGTGCTGGGATAAACTGCACTCATTAAAAACTGCAACTTGTTGTTTTATCCATATCAAAATTAGGGACTTGTCCTAGCAGAGTCGTGTTTGTGACTAACTACTAAAAGCTACTTTTACAAGCAAATACTTCTTTTAGTGAAGTTTCTGGATAGAAGTTGCAGAGGCAGGTAGAATTTAATCTACTCTGGGTATCAAGTGAGAGACAGCTGAAAGTAATGCATGGCTTCTTCCTCCAATTTTATGTAGCTCTACAAATTTTCCTGATTTGTTGAGGCTTTGGGATCATTTCTGGGTTGCTTATGCAACTTGAGGGATGATAGCAAAAACTTCTGTGGACAGTGAAAATTACCTCAAGCAACTGTGGGTGAGATAGCTGTGGTAAGAGTGCAGTTTTCAAATGAGCTATAGTTGCTCCAGCCATTCCAGAGCTGTTTGCTCTGCACAAGAAGCCAAAGAGAACTGTCTGCCCCTCCTTCCTTCGATGTGTGGGAACCTCATTAAACACAGATTCGTTGGGTTTCACTGCCACACATACAATTTTATATCCAAATCCACTTCTGCTTGAGCCTATCTCTGGCATAAGCCATGTAAAACTGTCATATCCTGTACTGCAACTTAGAATTATTTCAATAAATGATGTCAGGTCGTAAAAGTTGTTGTTCTCTGTGAAGCCAGAGGTACAGATACTGATGGCTGAATTTGCTTTTATGTTGTAGGCTCTTAAGAAGCTCAAAGCAGTCTGCTTACGGCTTTCTTTTGGACCATGCCTCTCAGAAACGTGCACAGCTGCTGTTTTTGCCTATTTACTCATGCATTTGCCATGGCAGTGGGGATTTATATTAGGGTAATGTACTGTCTTTTCTCCTATATGACTTCTTTGCAACAGCTAGATGATCCAAATGCCGTTAGTTCTCTGCCAAGCAGACAGCTCAGTTTTATGTCAGTTAGGAAGCTGTTCTTAGCCCCTGTGGCTGTTTGCTTACCATTCATGTCTGGCTCTGTGGCTAATTTAAAGGTCATATTTCCAGATGTAGAGAAGTACTTGCATCATTGCTCTTTTCTGATTGCGATCTGGGCACTTATAGAAGGAAGAAAGATGGTGCAACCCCTGGGTCTTTAGCCACAAGGCAGAGAGCTTTTAGGGACAGAAAATGATACCACAAGTTTGTGCTGGAATGCAGAATTTCCCCTTTGAGAAATTTATATAGAAGAGTCTTCCTGCCACAAGTTGAAGATAAGGACATGGTATGTTACATTGTGGAGTAATATCCTTGAAGAGGAAACTTTTTCCATCTAGGTTCTATCTAAACTGGTGGACTCAGTCCAGACTGTATACTAGAAGGAGATAAATGAACTTCTCTCCTGCCACATGCTGAATTTTGAGAAGGAACTCGCAAGTCATGAGCATCTAGACCAGGTTCCTAAAGCGGATAATCAAGGCATGTAAGGGAGAACTGGCCCGCAGTGTAGAGTCAAGTCTGAGTCTGTGGAGCCTTTGATTTTGAATATTATTGAGGTGAACAGGAAGTAAGAGGTGATTGTGAATCTGCATGGAAATATCCCTGCTTGTAATTAGCAAGGAGAGGTAAGGACAGTATTTTATGTGAAGATGCGTGTACTTAAAATTTAGAAGAAGAGAGATCATAATGTTTCGAAGCTTTTTAGTTTAGTGCTTGCTTTTTAAGAGAGACTGAAACCCTGTGTTTTCAGTTTTGTTCTAGGTGCAGTCTCTCCTGCTGTTGTGGTTCCCTCAATGCTGATCTTACAAGCTGGGGGATATGGAGTGGAGAAAGGTGTCCCAACTTTGCTAATGGCAGCTGGAAGCATTGATGACATTCTGGCTATTACAGGCTTCAACACTTGCCTTGGGATGGCTTTCTCTTCTGGTATGCTAGTTAATCAGTAGGTGGTGACAACCAGAACAAACTGTGATATTTTGAGGAATGTATGCTTTGTTATGATTGACTGGTTTGTATCTTAATGACAACTCATGAAGTTTATATATGGAGTTGAGTACGGATAGAGAAATTACCCACGATCAAAAGTGTTGGTGTAACTTCATCTACTCTGAGGTGTGGGTCACAGCATTCAGAGAACAGTTTTATTTTTCCTGTGACTGCCAAGTCCGGCCCCTGTGTGCCCAGTATAAGTGGTCTCAAATATCCCTGGGTTTGACAGTGCTCTAGCAGTAGTGTTTTCTCTGGCTTCCTTGGCACACTTTCTTGGCATAAGCAAAGAGAGAAATTTGCACTATCCAGTTCTTTCAGGCTCATAGGTTCTCTCCTGAGCCCCTTCCCCCATGTAATTTAGAGCGGAGACCGTACTGGAATCATTTTCATAGATATACAGCATGGTTTGTGAGTGAAGGTTCTGCTTTAGGGTAACTGAACGCACTTACCTTTTGCCAAATAGGTTCCACTCTTTACAATGTGCTCCAGGGAGTGCTGGAGGTTGCTGTTGGCATAGCAGCTGGGGGGATTCTGGGAATGTTCGTTCGGTATTTCCCAAGCCACGATCAGGTAAAAAAAAAAAAAAAAGTTTTTTTTTTTTTAAAGTCGTGTTATATAAACATTCTTTGCTTATGAATGCCATTTTTATATTATTCATTTTCAAACTTCGTATGACACCTTTTATGAGAAAGCAATGTACACCTCTAACAGCTTCTAGATTGCAAAGCCTACAAAGCAAGAAGTGTTTTAAAGATGATTGCTTGTGTACTGCAACAAAAACTGTGTGTGATCTCACAGTCCTCCCTGATGGAGAACCTGGAACCCAGTTCACAATCCTGCATCTGCTGGTGGTGGAGGGTGTTGGAAATGCTCACGTGGAAAGGGAAAAGGATCTGATGCCTATTTCAAACAGTAGAGTAATAATCAATTAAATTGATGCGCAACACGTTTACCTCTACTCATTGTTAATCTTGAGCCTACTGGAAACATCTTAGAGATGTGCAGGTCATGAGCTTGGGCATATTATCAACGCTAATTAGAATGGTGCTTTCATTAATAATTAAGCTTATATGAAGTGGTAGATGAATTTACTATCAAGGGTAACTACACAAACCAAATTCTAGAAGAAAACAGATATATTCTGGGTACTGAAATCAATATGGACAACAGCTATTGCCATCAGTGGCACCAGATTTTCTTATTAAACAACATGAACAGTGTGGCACAGAAATCAACTGATAACTAGGTGTGGGGAACAGTTACAGAGATATAACTGCTGTGAAACTGGATTTGTCCTTAAAAACACTTAGGGCAATGATTTAACATCTCCTTGGATAATGTCTAGCTCTTCACGGTACAGGGCATGTAATCACAGAGTAGAAGCAGGAAGGTTAGAATAGAGCATATTCCTTGTAATGCAGAAAGTGTTTTGGCAGTAAGATTTTGGATGGGCAGAGGAAGACAAATATTGAAATTTCAGAATTACAGTTCGCTAGGAATTAGTGTCCCTAGAGAACTCCTTAACTCAACTGCGTAGTTCAAGTCTCAAACAAAAGTTTTGATTCCTCCACAATGGTACCCTCTGTTACCTTCAAATTAGTAAATGTAAACGTTCTCCTCCATTTCCAAAAATAAATTTACTTTTTTGTTGCTTGCTTGCAGACATCTCTGTCGTGGAAGAGATCATATTTTGTACTTGGGCTGTCCATGTTTGCTGTTTTTGGCAGCGTCTACTTTGGCTTCCCTGGATCAGGAGGGCTCTGCACATTAGTCTTAGCTTTTATTGCTGGCGTGGGATGGTCTGATGAAAAGGTGAATGTTTACACACACCGTACCAAAACTTCTTTGAATGCACAGCTTAGCAGAAGTTTGGATTTCCATCAGGAGTGGCAGTGGCCCATTTATGTAGATTCATGGGAAGTACAGATTACGAGAATAAATGTAGAACTTTTCTTAATCTTTAGTGTAACAGAAAGTTACCATGTATGTGGATGACGTAACGTTACACTGACAGTGAAATGCTCATTAGTTTCTCAAACATCAGTGCAATACCCTATAAGCCCTGTAAAGGAGGGTTAATTGTCATGGCACTTGACAAGGAATCTAAAGCTTTGTCCCAGCTCTGTGACAGTCTCTGTAACTTTACACAGTCATTTAAAGATAAGTTTTAAAAATAGATGTCCAAATACAGTTGTGCACATGGCCTCAATATCCTGAGCTTTTGTTCCCTGTGGTTTTAGGGGGTGAAATGGAAAGCAGTAATTAACCATTTTATTGTCTTTCCCAAGTCCTAGTAAGTATATTCTGCATAACAAGAGAGCAGGGTTCCCACACTAAGTGGTGATATAAAGCCATACAGAGGCATACAGAAGACTGTCTCTAAGCCACTTTCTTTTAGCTACTAAGCCTGTTTCTTCTTACTATTTTTGCCCTGCTGGTTTTCTGTATCTTGGTATGTCTCACTGCCCCTTTTGCTTGATACCATCTGCATTTAATGTTTGAGGGCAATTTTTCTTTCCATAGCTGGAGCCTAGCAAGATGCAGTAGGAGAAGGGGAGAAGTGGAGAAAGGAAAGGGGATCGGATATATTATTATCCCCATCTAGAACCTGGCCTCAGTAAGATCTCAAGATTTGTTAAAGTAACAAATAAGAAACTATGGTTTCTATTTAAAATATTACATTGTTGTCCAGTTTTAAAAGAAGGGAAACTTGAGACTTGAGGTAGTTAAGAACTTCACAGCTCATAAAGCTCACTGTTGAAGGCTTTTAAGCCACTTCCAAAGGAGAGTCCTTACAAAAAGTGTACGCAGCCTGTAACTACTTAGTTTAAATTCTTTTGATCAGTAGGTGAGACTGCTTGATGATGATTTCAAATGCCTTAGCCCTTTTTATCAGATCCAGCCAGAGAGATCTGCTTACTGAATACTCAGTGTTAACAAGATTTTCCTGCTGAGCCTCACAAAGGCCACTGATGCTGTCTCTGGTGGAAGTGAACAAATGGCATCAGCAGAGAACAAGGAACATTGTACCTGTTGCTGAAGTCGTTAAATGGACAGTAAACAGGCTGAAATAATGCTAACATCTGTGAAAAGAATTTTTTTTTTTTTTTTTTCAAAGAAAGCAGAGTAAGTTAGCAGGGAGAAGTGAGGCAAATAAAGAAGCAAGTTTACAGGTCTGTGTGTTTCCACCTCATTCTCTCTAAGGTCACATAAGGTTTTGTATTGCAGTTCCATTGCACTGTTCCATTGATGGAAGAGCCAGAGATGCTGCCATGTTGAATGGTCAGTCCCAGAGAGAATGTGAGGGATGAGACACATCTGGGCCACACGTCCTCACACACTGCAGCCTGCGTGTTCATCTGCTATTGCTGTTGCAGAACCCACTTAATTTAAAAAGCGCTGTTAGGGATGCTATATGTACCTCTTCAAATAAGTGGAAGATTCCTGTTTACTTTGGCAGCAGGTTGTTTTAGGAAAAGCACTAGGTGTAAAGTTCAAGCACAAGGAGAAAAGATAGCTTTGCAATCATACAGTAATCACACAAAGACATTCAGCATTTTTTACTGGTAAGGGATTTCAGGCTTACTCAATCTACCTTTGCTGCTGCTCATGTGGAGATAGGTTTCTACCTGAGTGTGGTATGAGTAGACATTACTGAAACTTTTCAGGGTCTGACTCTGCTCAAGTACAAATGGAGGAACAAGCCTGAACATGCACTTCCCAAAAGCTAAGCACTTTCATTGCAAAACTTCTGAAATTGCATCTTCCTAAACAGTGAAAATCAACTGTGCTTTATTTTCCTTCTCTAGGCTACAGATTGCTTTAGTATTAGATCAAAGTTCACCATAAACTAGGAGTCTAAAAAACAATTCTGGAATGTATTTATGATGAGTTTTCATTTTGTCCTTTGATTAATTAAACGTGTCTGCTTCGGCTGTTGCTGTTTGGGTTGTTTTGTGTGCGTGTGAATTGATGGATTTTTTTTTTTTAATTATTACTATTGCAGAGGGAAGTAGAAAAAATTGTTGCCGTTGCTTGGAATATCTTTCAACCTTTTCTTTTTGGTTTGATTGGAGCAGAAGTATCTGTTACATCTCTCAGGCCTGAAACTGTTGGTAAGATCTGTCACTAGTTATCCAATTTTATTTCTAGCTTCTAAAGAATCTCCAGAAAGAAATGTTAAGTAAAGCAGTATATGGCTGACAAAAAAACAACATACTGAAATCACTGTAAAGCTGTAATTTTAGAAGGCTTACTCCCCTCAGGCACCTATGCACAAAAATAGTGAGAAGTATTTGTCTTTGTTGCAGGGCTCTGTGTTGCTACACTAGGTATTGCCCTAGTTGTGCGAATCATTGCAACGTTCCTGATGGTGTGTTTTGCTGGGTTTAATTTCAAGGAGAAAGTATTTGTCTCATTGGCATGGATTCCCAAAGCTACTGTCCAGGTAAAACAGCTCATCATCATTTTCATTCCAGGTTAGATCTATAGTCTTTAGCAGAGCTCTTCTTCACTAGCACAGCCTTGAACAGGGAGAGAGATTGGGTCCCTGTTAGCAGCAGTGTGCAGTATGTGGACAGTTCATACTCTGAATAGCCCTGCCTTAAGTCTGCTTGAAAAGGGCATGGGGGATCTGCCATGTGAGGGTTTTGCTTTCATCCTGGGTCTTAATCTTGATAATAATGGTGAATGTACATATAAACACTTCATCACAGAATAACTATTTATCAGTTACTGCAGATTATTGTGCCTTTGCATACAGATTTTGAGGACTCTCAAAGTTTAAAAGTGTTTCTCTCTAATACCACATAAAGTGTTTGCCAGCACAGTTGCACTTGAGGCTCATAATGGGTTTTTATTTCGTGGTGGTTTTAATAATGACTGGCCTGACAGGCTTATTGCTAGAGAAGCCTCAGGCTGGTTGCATTCTTGCTCAGTGATTGTTACATCACTTGGACTTTGCCTCAAAAGCATGATTATTTGCAAGCAGAAGTTAATAATCGGCACAGGCAAGGATTATTGCAAGAGTTGTGAACTAATCTTTGCGAAGCTATTATTCGTCGACTGCTGTCAGGACACATTCTCAAGGTATGGGATTTTAACAGCTCCAATATGCAGTGTGCTGGCCTATTTCATTAATTACATGTTCTCTAGAAATGGATAACATGTCAGCTAAGCCATGCTCCTTGCAGGAGGGAGCCACTCAGATTAACTCATTAGCCTAGGAAATTCAGAGTAGCCAAGTGAAAATTGTTCGTATAGGGCTGATAGAACCCTTACCTTTTTATATACTGCCTAGAAACTGAGGAGTTTGTAGATATTACAAATTCTGAATTTATGTTAAGCATAGACATTATGATTAGTCCCTTTCTTTTTTTCCTGTTTCAATGAGAAAGATTACTTCCTCCATTTCAGTGATCCTTTCTTTCCTATAGGCTGCAATAGGTTCCCTTGCCCTGGATACAGCAAGAAGTCATCAGGATGAGCAACTGGAAAAGTATGGAATGGATGTACTAACAGTAGCTTTCTTGGCTATCTTGATCACTGCTCCCATTGGAGCCTTGGTTATTGGCTTGGCAGGGCCCAGACTTTTGCAGAAGGCTCAGACAAAACACGAGGAAAATGAGGAAGGTGCTGAGGCTGGAGAAGAGCCAGAGGACTGTGAGCCTTCATAAGACAGCAATTTACAGGAATGTGGTCCTTCAGCCCTTACACTTCTTTTAAGTAAACATTTTGAGTCTGTAATCTTTCTGGACAAAACCAAAACAAGTATTGGATATACTGCTATTTCAAAAGCAGATCTGGTGGAGTTTTACAAAATATTTTTATGTGTTGATGGTGCCTTAAGAGATGAACTAGGTAAACATACAGCAAATAGGCTGACTGGGCAGTGAGTCACTCTGAAGTTAGCAGTCATCAGTTACTAAAAACATGTGGGTGTGAGGCCAGGGAGAGGATCAGAATTGTTCAGGCACGGAGTGGATCATTAGGTGGACAAACAGAAGAAAATGGAGACTGATGTGATAGCTTCTTGATGGTTAAAACTGGGCTGTAAGATGACAAGTTCAACAGCTCAAAGAATGCAACTACTGAATTAGGACTATTGACACACAGTGAACAAATCCTGCCACAGTCTGATGGCTCCTTCTCCTTCCTCACTCAGTTTTGAAAACCTGCCTTTTTCCATTGCTGTTCTTTCACAGATCTCACGCATTCTTTGTACCTTCAAGGGACTCTGGTCCCTCTGGTCATGGCAAGAAGCAGCAAGCAGTACTTATGTGCTGAAAGAGACAGGTCTATTGGGGCTGTGGTAATAAAGGAGTACCTGGTAAAAAGGACCAAGCTTGAAAAAAGCATGAAGGAGGCTGTAAGGACTGAGAGAAAGTTACATGGGATTGTCCTGGCTGCTTCTTGGCATGTGTACTTCAGCCTTTGTGCAACTCTGTGTCAAGCAAGGGAAAGCCAGCTTCTCAGCTGCTGGGAGCGTGTGCTCTAGAACAGGAGAGAGATCCCCTCTGATGGAGCTTGCTGGGGTGGCAATGCCAAGGCAGCAACGAGTTGTTCCTTTCTTCCTCAGCTCCTTTTGGGAAACCTGACAGTAGTGACATACCTCAAATCAGGATTTGTGGGTCAACAGGTATCTCTTGTTCTAAGTTTATACTCATGTCTATGAAAATGCTATGATCTGGTCCTTCACACATCTGCATTTGCTTAACTGTAGCAAAATAAAACAGGTATTTACTAAAACCTATCAAGTTAATGCTCGTTTTTCCAAGAGGTAAATGGCTGGGTTTGTTTTGGAGATTGGAGGCCTCTTAGATTTGGCAAGGTGTTTTTACTCTGATCAGTAGAGAAATAGAATTTAAATGAAGAGCCAGGGGAAAGGATCACTGAGAGGCATGTTACAAAGGGAAAGGAACAAACCTTTGTTGAAGAAAACCCTGCTCTTGCCTTTAGCTTTGGTACCAGTTAGGGTTTAGCCCATTAGGGATAGAATCTTTCTTGCTCTGCTACATTTTGGGTGAGTAACTAGCTCTAAGTAGGTCATTCCCTGCTTTCTGAATCATGGAATCAGTACAGCATCCTCAGAAACTGAGTTATATTTAGTCATTTTTAGAAACACGGATTTGAGATCTGGGAGGACAGTGGCTGCCCACAGAGTTCTATAGTACAGTTCATTGAGATTATTTTACAGAATACTATTCAGAATGTATTTGATGTGTCCAGGTATTTTGGTTTCTGTAAGTAAGCATTATACAATTCTGTTTTAGCTCCTGTATTTTATTATGCAACATAAAAAAGAAAATACCTTTAAAGGAGAACTATATGTACCTGTATTATTTGGAGTGCATGTGTTATGTCTCTGTGTATGCATAATAATCAGTATGCGTGCCTTTTCATATGACTAGTTCTGGCCAAAAAGCAAAGTTCTTAAAAATATTTAAGGTTTGTGGCCTGCAGTTCCAGCACAGTGATAAACACCAGGAAATTCTTGGGTAAGTTTTCCCCTAACAGCTGTGAAGTACAATTATTATTTCATTTTCTCCAGGCTTCCTTACCATATACGCTGCTGTTCTCTCCACTTTTAGGGAACATACAGTCTTCAGTCAGTGCTTGTTTCCTGACAAGAGAAGAAGGTGCTCTCAAACTGTACAGACTGATGAATAGTTCCAGTGCTGCACAAGATGGTTACTGTGTCAACCACTGACTCCTGTGCCTGTCCTGCCTACTGTGTATGGCTCATTGAGGTACTCAGTTGCTTAAACAGGGATAGTTTTATAAGGAGCTCATTGTATTTGGAAAGTGTAGTATCTGCAGACCTAATTGGTAAAGTGAGGGAATATGCTGTTCAGTTCATCAGTGGCTGCTTATAAAATAATACATTCTATGTGAGTAAACGTACAGGAGAAGCTGTGTATAGTTTGTTTTTTTTTTACAAAGTTTTATAAAAATCAGAACTCTCCTTCAGGGAGTGATCACTGCATCACGTTTGGAATGTGTTCAATAACAGTGTAAGCATTATAGCCCTTAAATTTGAACACAACCATAAGTATGCAAACCTCTGACAAATAGCCTTGCTCATGGTGTCCTCTAATGCTTGCTCACCATCCTAACAGCATCTCATAAATTGGATCTATTGTGTTCCCTTAATCTTAGTTCACTCTCAATTTAGTCATCAGGATCACTCCCCCCACCATTCTGAGACCCTGAATAGCTGCACTGATTCAATTGTGGTTTTGTCTCATAAATCAAATTCAATTTTCCTTTCCTCACCGCTGAGTGTATTTGTCACAAGACCCCTTTCCCTGAGCCTTTATTAAGTTGTGAATAAGAATCACATTGAAGCTATTACAGTCCTGCAGATCTAAAATGAAAAGCATTAATGCTTTATAATGCTCCTCACCTTGCCTTCTAGAAAGGAACAAAACATACTGTCATGAGAAGAAATGTTATATCGGGGCTGAGACATTTTAAATAAGTACTGTGACAGTTTCAGCTGCTTTTAAATAGCAGTTAATTGAAAGAGTTTGCACAGGTGAAGTCATGACAACTGAGGCCACCTCCCTTTGAACAAAATGCCATGAAATCATTCATGAATAATGCATAAATTCAAGCCAGTATCTTCATGCCATGCCAAAGTCTCTTTTTTGGAGGAACTAAAATTAGTGTGCAACATGCAGTACACTGTAACTGGGAGAGTCCCACTGTCATGCAGACATAAGCACAAGAGCAAGGTGGAGAGTACTAAGCACTGCATGCATGTGCAGCTCCAGGTTCAGAAGAGCTTCAGCAGCAGAACAGTCTGACAGCATGGCCCTGGTGGCACACAGCAGGTAGAGTTAGAGCAGGCAGCATATGGGAAAAGACAGAAAGGGGCCATCTGGAAGCAGGAAGTAGCATGAGCCAGGGATGAAATAATGATGTCATTATAATCACTGTATTCTCTTCCTTTTTCAACCAAATTGAACATTCTAGAGAATTTAGATGACGTCTAGAATTAATTGTGACACGCTCAGGCTGTAGTATGGCCACAAAACGGTAAATGATAGTTCTTGCATTTTAAATGGAGTGCAAGAAATGAAATTTTGTGCCAGATGGTGCTTCACTCACATTTGCTTTGTCTAATAGTTGACACAAGCCAGACATCTTTCTGTAAATATATCTGTTTTGCAGGTTTATTTGTAGTTCATTACAATGATTGTTCAAATTCGTAGTGGAAAGAGAGGTCATTGCTATTGTTCCAGTAGAGTAAGGTGCCATGGTATGACATGCCACATCATGCTTTCCCTGACTTTGCATCAAGACAGTGAAGATCTGGTCTACCACCTGCATCCTGGTATTTATCCCTGCTATTATCCCCTTGCACAGAGCTTCCAACTAAGGGTAGAAAAGTCACCCAGTGCCAAGATGTTAGCCAGCACGCCTTAGTAGGTAACGGGTTCAACTCTATCATTGCTGAGACAGAGGGCTTCACAGACATTTCAGTCCTTAGCTTAACTCACAGACTTCAGAGAGATAATCTGAACAGATAAGTAAGTTGCGAGGCTGGGTGGTGTGTTTTTCTTCCGCTGCAAAGACTTGCATTTAGAGCACAAGCTAACTGTTACAGGATTCAGCAATATTATATATATTTTTTTTTTATCTGTCTTCTGAAGGACATCATGTTAAATGAAGGGTGAAACTTCTTGCACGTGGCTTGCAGATGAAGAATCCAAACTGCAAACAGCACAGGCTCAGATAAGCCAATCCTATTCAGCGCTGTGAACTTAGCAGCCCAAGAAAACTTCATTTACTTGGTGCGTGCAGGTACAGACACCTAACTTAACTTCCATGGACTCTTGAAATCAGAGAGGAGGATAAAGGCTCCAGTATCCTCCTTCATCTTGGGATGCGTTTTGCTGCCCTTCTCAGACTGATGTGACGTGAATCCATTACACAGCTATTTTTACCTGGCAGGTAGGCTGAAACAAAACTCTTTGGTAAACAAAAGCAGAACAATTCTTGGTTTGAAATTTCTATAGCCAAAACACTACAGCCGGTGTAGTTAAGCTTTTGTTTACTTCAGTTTTATAGCTGTACTTTTGCAGGCAGCACCTGCAGAAAATGAAGGGATTTTTAATGCCAGGAGTATGAAAATTACCCTACAAGAATGAACAATCCCCTTGTTAGGGCTCTTGCTGCACCTAACTAAGGCCTGCTCCAAAACCACCATGAAGATGGGATTCGCCTTGACTTCAACTGAGGCCATGTGAGGCAGTTTTCCCTTCACAGATTCATTTTGAAATGCAAGGAAATAGTAAAAAAGATTGTAAGCAAGATAGATGACTATCTTGTAGAAATTAGTAAGAAAGAGGTCCTTTCTAAAAAGGGACTGTGAGCGCTGTTGTTGCTAAACTATATTTGATATATGTTCCACTCCTATAGAGAAGCAAAAACAACTAAAAAACCACGTTTCTGTAGCCACAGTTGCAGATAGTTCAGCAGTAGTTTCATCAAACAGAAAGCAGGGGGAAAAATAATTAATCAAATTGTGTGAGAGGTGGAGTCAAGAGGCTAAAAATTACATTGTCATTCTTTTTCAAGGAGATTTGTGGGAGAAAAATCACTTCTGCTGTACCACTTACCTTAACAGCATTTGCCTAAGTGGAACAACAAAAGAGAGGACTGATGTACACAGAAATTATTTGAATGCGAGAGTATCCTGATAGAAGCTGGAAGTATGTAAAGACTTGTATATAATAATGGACTGCTGTAACGGGCTGTGAGTTTATTTCACCTAGCACTTTTTCCACCAAACCCAAGAGCTGAACTTAGCATTCAGTATACTGCCTCTAAGAGTGAAAACAGAGCACAATACAAGACATTTACATTACTGTTCTTCCTCTGTAAGTGTCAGATCCTAATACAGTAGTGTTTACAAGCTGCTTTCATCCATTAGGATAAGGCTCCTATGAAACATTTAAACAAAGATAGATAGATTGTACTGTGGTTTCGGTACCCTTTGTAAAAGCAGTCATTTAACCCACAGTCACATCCTAATCTGCCAGTTTGTTGCGTGTTAAGAGCTTTAAGCACCTAGAACCACACCTGTTAAAAATGCAGGGACTGTCTCTATTAGTTCCACTGCTGCTTTGGCAGCCATTGTGTGAGAACTGCTTCCTGACTTGTTTTCTGTTTCAGCACTGGGGTGATAAGCTTTGGCAACAGTGCGCTGTTCTAGGGCTTCCCCCCTACCTAAGAACAGGTCAAATGAAATGCTTGTTAAAGAACAGGCAAGATCTTCCCTTCAGACAATTGTCTAAAATTGGGGCATGGATCTAAAGTTCTACTTTTAAACAGTCTTTAATTAAAGAATAAAGCACTTTAGAAGAATTAATGTGGAGTCTAACAGCTGAATAAGTAGCAATTATTTACCTATATCTGAAGTTAAGCCATACCACAGCAAAGTTCTGACTCACCCTAGTGATCATTCTGAGTCAGTAACAAGCCAAGAACACAGTTCTACTTTCTTGGTTCTGTCATTTAGCCAACTACTCCTATGAATGTCCCTGCTAAAAGAAATAGCATCTGCAGTGCAAGTGAACTTTCAGAGAGCAAACCTGTTTCCTTACACACGCATGAACGACGAACAGGGGCCCAGAATAAAGGGGCAGCATTACTGGTTGACCTGCTTACCTAGAAATAGCGACATTTTTGTTACTGCATGCTCATACAAAAAGGGCTTAACTGTAGGAAGTCATTTTATTGTTGAAATAAATGACTTATTTACAGAAATAGTTACTTTACAGTTTTACAAAGCAGACATAATAATTCTCAGAATAAAGTATCAAAACAGTGACAGATCTAGCACTGTCTAAATGTAGTTTATCCCAAAAAAATCTACAGCAATCATTGGACTAAATCATACCAATCACATAATAATAAAATGCTGCTCCTTGCAACTACAGTGGTATAAAAGACTCATCAGTCATGATCAAGTGGATTAAGTATTTGCTATACTTCCTTCTTCTTGAGTATTAGTGGTCCTACATTATCTCCTGTTAATTCATTGTGCTTGTTATGAGAGCCATCACAGACAGGGAACTGGAAGAAAATAAACATGAGATATTAGTGCATCTCTGTACAGCAATTACACAGTGATTTTCACAGTTCTTCCTTTGCCGAGAACATGTTACCAAAGCTGATAGCTCCTCCTACTGTGTCCCATTCCAACAAACTCCCTTCCCCTATCAGACCTGTGACATGTTACTAGCTTAAAAAAAAAAGCTTGCCCCCCCCCTTACTCTTGGAAAAAAAAAGAGCAAACCACCACATTGCTAACAGGTAATGAAGTTTGTGAGATCCTAGAATAGCTGTTCTTAGACATAAAGTTAGAGACAAAGCCTTCTCCATGAAAGTACTCTGAACAAAGCAGCAACCACAGCTACCAGTGTATTGTGGAACCAGTAGAAGTGCTCTTAATAGATTTAATCTTTTGCAACCAGGAAGTACTGTTTGAAGCAGAACTGATAACTTTGCTGAAGTGATTTTTCTGAAGGGAGAGAATTTCAGAGACTTTCTTAGGCTGAGGGCACAATTTTCTGTTCAAGCAGGAGAGCACTCAGTCCAAAGAAGCCAAAAGCAGAGTGTCAGAACAACCATAAGAAACTAGATGAAAAATGCCCATCTACCTTTATTTGACTCAGGACATTTAAAGCAGTCACGAATTAGTTGCTCTGGGGATATGCTCTCTCTAAACACAGGTCCCATTTTCATTCTAATATGAAAAATTTTCTAAATACTGTTTTTGCATCAGACGGTAGTTTACCTTCTATTTTCAAATCTTAAGGCCTGCTTTAATGATGCTTTTCACAGATGGTCACTTGGTAAGTTTTCTAGGAAAACCGTACTGTGCTATTTTACAAGATTCAACAGTTTCTCTCTGCATGTAGGTAAGTTTACAGTAGAGAAAAGAAAGAACTATGCAATTCTCAGAAGCCAGAAGCCTATCCCACCCCCAGAGAAAAGGAACAGGCCAACTTGCTGCCATCCACCAGCACAGAACTGATAAAAATACTGCACGTTTCAGCCTCTCAATCTAAAGTAGCAACAAGGCATCTTACCGTCTTAGAACGCCAACACCTGCAGTAAGCTTTAGTGAGACACAGATCTTCGATGTTTATTTCATTCACCACTTTTGGATTTTCCTTCTGGATCTTGAGGTTAATCAAGCTATCTTTTTGCTGTTTCTTCTTGGGGAGGAACGGACGAACAGCGAGGTACCCAAGCAAGGCCAGCACACCCAGGAAAGGCAATAACCGCAGCCATTCTGAAACTACAGACAAGTGGAATTAGATGGGCTCTTGGCACCGCTTCAGCCTAGTGCGACATCAGCTGTTCTCAAATGGTTTAGACTTCAGGTAGGGAACAGGACTGCAGAGTCAGCAGGGCTGAAGGCAGGTGAGACTCCACAGGTAAATCAGAAAACAAAAGAAGCTCCAGGTTAAAATCTGGGTTTTGTTATAGCTGAGGTACAAACTGGACTCGTGGAATTTCATCTCAAGTTCAGTTTTAACACTACAGAATGACTCAGTGAAAGAAAATAAATTCAAAACAAGTAACAGATGTACTAAAATAAGGAACTCCAAAATTACTGCAGTTCTGCTCCCCTGAAGTCACAACCAGCACGGACTAGCAGTCTGGGCATGGCTACCCATGGGAAGCTACTAAAAAATTCAATGCTGCTATCTTTCATGTGAAGAACTATCCATATATTTTATAATTCAATTTTTTATTGAATATCTCAGATTTTTACCTTCTTGAAGTTTTCCTTGCTTGATTTGTGCCAAGTTTTGTTTAGAAACTTTTGGCAGATATGATACAGATTATGAAATAAGCACTAGCAAGCCTTCACCAGTTTGTTGGTGCTTTATTTTTCAAAGCTCTGTTTGCTTGGGGATCTGCAGCCAGTTTCTACAATGCTCAAACAGAAAGAAAAAGTCCAGAGATGGGCTAAGTACCTCTAGATAAGTCAAGCCGTGAGAGTGCTTTTTACCATGCTGAGAACTTCTAAATACACATAAGAGATTCAAGCATTCCCTGCAGACACAGCAGCCTTGCTGCACCATTAGAAATCTAGACATACAAGTTTGAAAAGGATTTACTGAACTTGGAAAAAAACCATCAGCACCTGCCAGAAGATCTATTTTAAAGGTGGATAAACTTCTCCAACAAAGCAAGTTGTGACAGTACTCCAGTGTAATTTTAAGTATGCATGCAGCATGAGAGAGAACATTCTTCTAAGTTTCTGGAGAGTCAAAGAAATGGAAGGACGTTAAAAAGATATTTTTATGTTGGGAAACAAAGAACTTGAACGAGCTGGAGCACAAATAGCCGCACGAGCACTCTGTGAGAGAAGACACTGTAATGAAGGTCTTCTTTTAAATGATTTAGAATCAGAACATAGCAAAAAGTTTGTTCTACACTTTGTTTTTCAAGATTAAGGTGCGCGAGAAAGGAAATGCAATAGAACAAAGCTGAAGATGCTAGGTAGACTGTGAGCTCTCAATATTAGGAATAAAATTAAGCTTCACAGAACAGCAGTAACGCAAACGCTCATACTAACACCTTTCCAGTTATAATGCAGTGGCTCTCTCTTAGCAGTTTGAAAGTTCTGGAAGTACACCATGTAATGAAAATACCTTGTGGGAATAGTTGTGTGCTCTTTGGGCTTCCTACAGCCTTTCAGGTGAAATCCGTGCTTACTGGCACTTATCTGAGAACGCACCACAGCTGTATAAATGATCATGGCACCGCAAGAACTTTCAACACAGTCCTTCCACACTTGAATTTGCAGTGGTTCTTATGCACAACAATTATTTTACAGAATTTCCTATGAGTAACCACAACAGACTGGTCTCTGTTGTTCTTTTCTCAGTTCCCTCAACACGTTTTCGGCCCAAAATAAAAACCTAACTAGAATCGTATAGAAGTATCTCAATGCTATATAAATCACTGTGCTTCCTGAACAGTACCTGTTATTCTTTTGTCATTACTGTAAGTAAAAGTTAAGGCAAAAACTTAAGCAATTGCACCCTCCTGGAACAAAATGGTGAACAAGCTCATTAAAAATCCAAATCACCTGAATAGAGAGAACCATTCAGTTCTGGACTACAACAGACAGCACAGTCCCACCAACTGCTGTGTATTTAGTTCTTTCCCTGCCCACTGTCTGAAGGCACAGCATAATGATAGAAGCCATTAAGGCAAACTTCTCACAGACTGTCTTGAGAAGAGAGATCTGGCAAGACAGCTAGCTAGGCTCTCACCCTGTACCACACCCAACCAAACGAACACAACCCCCATTTTATAATCTGCTGGCTCACTGAAGTACCAGTATCAGAAAAGACTTAACATCTCAAAAACATTCATGAGCTGTGTTAGGCCTTTGAAACTAGGAAGTAAACGATAATAACCAGACACACAATACATCTCCATAGTCTGAAACTCCCTAACAGAACAACTCACTGGGCCACTAGTCATTTCTATGGGAAACTCTTAACCACTTGGGTTCATCCAAGTGAAAGAGGAAGATGACAGCTGTAGCGTTTTAGAAAGGAAACTAGAAACAAGTGGGAATAAGAAGTACGAGGGTATTACTTATCACGGTTATTATTTAGCATTTGTATCACACTAAGAACTGATGAAGAGTTTTGTCCTCACTAGTCAGTCACTTATTTGGATACTTCTAATCTAGATGTGTTTGGAAAACCCTATTACACCCTGGTATGCGTTAACTGTAAACTGACTTAACTATTGCCACAGGACTGCCACAGGATCATACTTTCTGATTGAAAAAACAATGACCATGCTTCTAGGGCAGGAGAGACAAGATACTGTTACAAATTATACAAAAAAACAAAACTAAACACCACAGACCTGTGGACTGGGAGGAGGAGGGGAGCAGGAAAACCTTCACAGAATCTCAGAATTGTAGGGGCTGGAAGGGACCTCTAGAGATCATGTAGTCCAACCCCCCTGCAAAGCAGGCTCCCTTGACCAAGTTGCACAGGTAGCCATCCAGGCGGGTCTCGAACATCCCCAGAGGAGACTCCGCAACCTCCCTGGGCAGCCTGTTCCAGCGCTCCGTCACCCTCACTGTGAAGAAGTTCTTATGCACATTTGTGCGGAACTTCCTATGCTTCAGTTTATGGCCATTTCCCCTTGTCCTATTGCCACGCACTGCTGAAAAGAGTCTGGCCTCGTCCCTTTGCCTCCCGCAAACTGGAACAGGTTGCCCAGAGATGTGGTGGAAGCCCTGTCCCTGGAGACATTCAAGGCCAGGCTGGAGCAGGCTTTGAGCAACCTGACCTAGCTGTGCATGTCCCTGTTTATTGCAGGAGAGCTGGACTAGATGACCTAGGTCCCTTCCAACTCTAAGGACTCTGTGATTGCTATACAAATTAAACACAGAGGACTCAGAATCATAAAGTTGCCAAGGTTGAAACAGACCTCCAAGATCATCCAGTCCAACCGTTCACCCACCACGAATATTTCCCCACTAAACCATATCCCTTAGTATCACATCTAAGCATCTCTTGAACACTTCCAGGGACAGTGACTCCACCACCTCCCTGGGTAGCCCATTCCAGCACCTGACCACTCTTTTGGAGAAGAAATTTTTCCTAACCTGAACCTCCTCTGGTGCAATTTGAGGCCATTCCCTCTCATCCTACCGCTAGTTACACTGGAGAAGAGGCCAACCCCCACCCTGCAATAACCTCCTTTCACGTAGTTGTAGAGAGTCACTCTGCAGATGAGAAATTAATTGTTCAAATGGGTTCTGAAGATTATCATCATGGTGTTAATCCTCCTTCTCCTCAACACCGTAAAAGATGACCAAAAAACTGTCCTCTTCCTGCCCGGCAGCTTGTCACATGAAAGTCCCTCTTAAAATATACACCAGGTGTGAGACATCTCTCACAGGGCTGCATCACAGAAAGGAGACTAGCACATAGGTTCTCAGAGACCTTAAAATTCTCTTTTCTCACTGCTAGCACATGTTATTCTGCAGTTAATTAGTATTCCAGTTTAATGAAACGTACCAGGATAAAAGGCAAAGCCAGCATGAGACAACTCAATTCGTTTCGGAGAACTTGAGAAGGGAAAGGCAAAGCAGCTACAAGGAACTGGAAGAGGCATCTAAGCAGCAGCGCGATAATTCAGATATCCACTTTCAAGCCTAAGGTCACACAGATTCTTTCCCTTCTCCCCCACTGCTTTTACCTTCAGAAGTTTTGCACAGGATATTAAGTCTTCCCCTCTCCAAGCAAGCAGTTTTCCATTATAGTCTGGTGAGGTCATGACACACAACAGGTGTCTCAAGGTTTGTAGTCCGTGTGCTACATTAATACCCTACAGGAAAGGTTCTTCCCTGCACTTTTGGTCAGTTGTTTCTAAAACATACAGGAACTGAAGCTACATCAGCCTGGAAGCTAACAGAGGTTTATAGAATAAATTGATAAAAGCACTAAGAAGCAAAGCACCGTACTGTTTCCAGTTTGGCTTCTGGCCTGCCTTTGTGAAGCTAGCAAAGTGTTCTGTGGTGCAGGTCCCTGACTAAGTTCAGCAGATGCCACCAAAGGACAAATATTAACACGCTATAGATGTTTTAAGATCAACGATATTTCTCACTTAAGGAGTCAGTTGTTCGCTTCTTCCCATCCCTCCAAATTCAAGCAAGCACCTATCAGTGGAGGGGAAAAATATGACAGCAAGCTAGTTCTATTGAAAAAAATTTACAAGTTCTGACCAGAGGTTTTAAAATTAAGTCCTATCATTCCTGTGTAGTGTGAACAAACACAGAGACTGCACGTTAATCCTGTTACAAAAACACCTGAAAAAGTGAAACAAGGTGAGGTTAAGCTCAGGTATTATTATGCTTAATAAATCATAACTAGGGCTTGAGGTTAAAGGGCAATGAGTTAAGTGGGAAACTGCCAAAAGCCGAGGGTATGACAAGCTGCCCTGTTCTGCACCTTGCTGTATCCCTCTCCTCCAAGTTCAGAACAGCTGAGATTCTCTTTTTTTTTTTTTAATTGATGGCATTTGCAAATGAGAGAGTAGTTGTGCAGACGGAGGAACAGTTCATTACGAGCAGGTTTCCTTGTCCTGAGGAAGGCAGTACAACTTTTACATTTACAAGGAGCACGAACACGCTGCAACAAGTACCCAAGCCTGGTTTTCAGTGAAACCATTCTGCAGCACTGCTGAAGCCACACAGCTCAATGCTGCAGGAAGAACATGTGGGGTTGATTCCACACTTGGAGGACCTTTTCTATTCTCAGATAGTTAGCTGGAGCACTCCCCTCACTTCTTATCACCAAACCAACCCCTTTAATTGGAGGCTCTGCCTGCATTACCACTCCACGCTACATAACAGGCTCCTAGAAAGAACCCTTTCCAGCTGTGCTTGTTAGATGCGTGTAGACGCTATCTTTACCCAAAGGGAGAAGCAAGTTTGGGGCCCGCGGGCACAGCGCCACGTTGTGCGGACAGTTCAGCCTGATACGCTTTACTCTATTCCTACAGCTTCCTCTGGCTGCTACCATTACCTCACAGCGCATCCTAGCCCTTGCCGGGCACCTTTCCTTCTGTAACCACGTAACGTCCGCGGACCATTCCACCCCCGCAGCCCGCTCGCAAGCGGCAGCCCCGGCCCCGCCGCAGGACCCACCCCTCGGGACGGCCCCCGGCCCCGTCGCGCCCCCCACACCGCCCCCAGCGCAGGGAGGACAGCAGGGAGGGGGCTGGGCCTCCACCTACCTGTGAGGCGGAGGAAGCCGCCGACACTCTCGGGCAAAGGCAGGCGCTTGAGGTAGGCGGGCAGCTGAACCTTAACGATGCGCGCCAGACTCTCCAGCACCATGGCGGCAACCCCCGAGAAGGAGCGGGAGGAGCGAACGCGCGACAGCCGTTAGCACCGCCCGCTTCCTCAGCCTGCCCCCGCCGCGCATGCGCCGCGGCGTGGGACGGCGCCTGCCGGGTCCGCCCCCACCGCTCGGGCCGGGAACGCCGCAGGGGGGCGCTGCAGCAGCAGGGGGGCGCGCGGGCGGCAGCGGCCGTTGCCATGGGAGGGGCGGTGGGCGCGGCCGAGGGCCGCCTGGGTGAGGCGCGGGGCTGAGGCGAGTCGGGCAGCGGACGGTTCTCTCTCGGCCCGGCGGCTCTCACTGGGAGACTTAAGGTAGGGAGGAGAAGGAATTTTGCTTTAATAATGTCTGCCTTGCGATTTATGGGTTGTATGTAACTGCTACCCTGCTTCATTACAGCTGCACGTCACGTCAACATTCCTAAAATACCGAAGTAAAAGACAAAAAACTTTTCATCATATGGTTGATGTTTCTCATATGATATCATAACCCCTCTGAGGTGGGACAGTGTGAGTGCTGAGGATGCTAATATTACAGAGAGAGGCCCATTCGCCCAATGCTGGGCTCTGGCTTACACAGGGCATGCTGTACCTGAGCAGGTCTGATGCGATATGCGGGAGAGCCGTCCTTGTGGCACAACACCTTGTCCCTCTGTAGCCAACGAAGGATGGAAGTACACAGTCATTCCAGGTCAGACAGTCCTGCTGCCCCTTGCCTTGAGTCTCATACCATGTGGGTCAGGAACCCCCTGCATGCTAATCCTGCAGAGCACTGAGGACAGGTGTCTTTGGGAAAGCTGAGGGAGCGTCTTCAGTCTGGAAGCCATCCTGGTGTGATCTCAACTGGAGCATGGTTCTCACCCTCAGTGCATGGAAACCATGCTGCTGCTGCCCAGACCAGCTGTGCTCTCACCCTGCCACCCCAGAACCTGGCACTGGGATAGGTGAAGAGTTCTTGAATCAGTGAGGCTGTTCCAGCTGAATCTATTCAGTAGTTCTTGTTTTCTTTCACCATTTGAGTTAGTGTTGCATTCAGAGCAATCTGAACCAATAGTTAAAAACATCACAAAGAGCTAAGGCAAAAAAAAAAAAAAAAAATACTGGAAATCAAGTTTAAGACAAACAAATCCAAGTTATTTGTGCTTCTGGCCTAAATGTTGCTTTCTTATCTGTGACCCTACACAAACATTTCCTGATGAATCACCTTCTCTAGCTAGCAAGGATAGTCTCTGATCTCAGAGTATCTCTGTTCCCTGCCTCACCTACATTTGACCTTGTAATGACTGTCTGGTGTCCTAAGACGACTCCTTCTTAGGTAGGCAAATGCCTGCTGTTAGACAAGATAATGAAAGAGCAAAATGTTTGATTATTCTGCAAAGATTACAAATAACATCTGTCATGGTGTAACCTTGTTTATGAAACTCTGGGGGGAGAATGTATAATCTAAAGATACACAAGGTAAATCCTCCAGCAACTTCACATTGAAGCTGAGAGCCTCCGTCCTTCCCTCCATCCTTTTTCCTGCACTGGATGCTAGCCATGATACCAGAAGGACAGCTGACCTTTCACTGAAGCTCCCAAACACCTTCTGTGCCACCTTTTGATCTGTGCTTCACTGAGCACGCCATCAAACCCTGCACATGTTGCAGAGAGGAACCTCTCGCACTACGCCTTGCCTGCCTGCAGTGGTATCTATCAACACGAGTCATGAGTGGTTTTGGTATTTGAAGGGGTAAAGAGATTATGGAAAAATTATAAAGAAAGTGAAGGCTGAATGAGACTACTAACCAAAGGGGAAGCAAAAGATGATCTTTGGACATCCAGTTTGAACTGGGGCTCAGGAGGTCTGTGTTCACTCTCTAGCTTGGCCACAGACTTCTTTTTTGACTTAGAGGGAAAAATGGAAGCTGAGGCTTGCCCTGTCCTGCAGAAAAGAACAATGTTTTACACAGTTGCCCATCTTTAGGGACCACATTACAGGGTGGGAACTTAAGATCAGTTAACATCAGTTCACCAGGCAGGTGTGACATCCTACATCTTCTTTCTGTTACAGACATAGAATTCCCTACAGGGACATTCGTACTCCACACTTCTTTAGGATGTTACAATATCCTTTTCAACTATTGTTGGCAAGTCTGTGTTTCTTGATGCCTCAAGTCTCAGTGCTGCTGAGTATCTGGAAGATCTCACTTGCATATGTTGCTATGCTCTGTGAACTTCTACAAGTAGAGATTGCCTCTTCCTATACATTTTGTACTGAACTTGGCCACTGAAACTCCAGTATTGGATAGGATATATAGGAGCAGCTGTAATAAAAATAACAGCACAAAAAGCCCAGCATAGATACTTGACCAATACTGGAATATGATTATTGCTTTCAGCACTAGGAATCCTCCACCACCAGGATTTTTCAGCCAGTAAGTATACTGCAGATAGGAAGCAGCATGAAGCCCACATGAAGAGATCTACATAATTAATGTTAGCCCAGGTCTTTTACAAGGAATTCCCAAAATACAGCTCAGAAGAGAACCAGCCCAATTATCTTGCTACTATGTGTGCTTTGATGAGAATAGTAGAAAAGTTAATGAGAGAGATGCAAATTATGTTTGGTAGAATTTATTCTACTAAGTATAATGTTACTAAAAGCTGCATTGGTCCAGCTCACAGCAGAAGTAACAGTTGCCTTCAGCATCCAAAAGTTGGGCCAATCAACTGAGCGTGGGTGAAAAGAGGCAGCCTGTGTTCCTCCTCTGTTACGCTTCGTAAGTTGTTTAATGTCCCTGTGCCTTTTATTCAGCTGTAAAATGAATTGATACTTAACTGCTCTGTCTAGAACACCTTAGGATTTGCAAATGAAAAGAACACTTATAGATGATATTTATAGGTTTTATTTTTCTTAGAATTGGCATTGCCGTTACCAGTACTGAATGCCTAGAATAATCTGTGCAGCAGGCAAAACTATTGTTGTCAACTAAAAGTAGTCTGTCACCATGGAGTTGGGTGTCATGCAAATACATGTCTCTATCTAGGAGGAAGCTAGATCCCTCCCTTTGTGTTTGAATTATTTCACAGTGGGGTTTGATTGGTTGCTGTTCCAGATGAATGCGAAGATCTCTTACTCTTCTGCTTCCTGAAAAGTAGCAAAATCAGTACAGTCCAGGAGGGCCCTAGGATCTGTGATTCGTTTCATGTGGTCTCCATCAGTATGCAGCATTATCAACACCCAAGTATTAAATAATTGAGTCTCAAAAAGTAAGGAAATTGGCTTAAAAAAAACTCATAATCTGTAAGACCATCTACAGAAGGTTATTTTCCCACTTGATGTTGATGAACATTGCAAGCAAGTTGTAATTGCATTGCAGACAAGGTTTTCATTTGGGTTTTCATTTCTTATTTTTACATCCAGAGCTTAATGGCTGGTAGAAGAAAGCTGACAGTGTCACACTTTCACTTGACACTCAGAACTGGCACTTTTAAGTGGCTGCTGCTGGCGTTTATTGAAAATACCTACTGCTCTGTGGTGTGCACTGTGTTTGAGAGAAAAATGGGATAGGAAAATAAATCGCATTTAGCAAGGAATCAGTAGGGTAATTTTATGATAGCATAACTACCACACTATGAAATTACTGCTAAATAATTTTATTGTCTATCTAATGTCTAAGAATTTTACAATGTAATGATTATGTTTTGAAAGCAGATGCTGTTGTAACTGCCTGTGTAGCTGTAGTGTCCTACCGTAGCATGTATTATTGCTGCATTTTAAAATTCCTTGTGACTCACAACACTGCCTATTGCACAGGTTGTAGTGCATTAACTGGTGAAAAGAATGAAAGAAAATTAGCAAGATTTCTAAGAATTGGTTCAAATTCCAACACAGCATCTTTATGCAAGAGCAAACAGAGCAGTACAGCCTACATTTAGTTGTTCCTAAGAAATAACCGTTCTTTGATCTCACAGCCACAGGCATAACAATTTAACTTCTACTTCTGACTACTACTGCCAGGAATATCTTGGGGAAATGCTACCCATAAGTCACGGGCTGGGGTATGAAACAAAGTTGAAGAAAACTCCAGCCCAGGAATGAGAGGTGTCTTCAGTGTTGATGTCCCTAAATCAAGTACAGTTACTCTCTATTTACACTGTTAGTTTTCTCCAAGCTTGGACTGTCTTTTTATGCAATGGTTAGCATTGGTCCACAGTAGTGGTTTCTACTGTCACTAGAATATTTGCAAAAATAACACAAGATGAAACTATGAATATCCAAATGTTTGTGCTGGGCTACTGATTCCTGCTGCCTTTATGTAAAGCATGGGAAGTAACTGACGTTGCATGATGTGACACTGCTGTAGGGAGCATCAATCAAGTAGCACTGATGATGCACAAGAAAGTGCACAGTAAATATAATATTGCATTGAGTTCTGAACTTGGATCCAGTCTTTCCATCCTCATTATTTAGTTGATTGGACAGGTAATTGCTCACATGATCCAGACTGATCTCTGGTCGCATAAAGACTTCTGCAGGTTTGGAACTTTATTGGCTTGCAGGGAGTTGCTAATTCACAAATTTTATTCAAATCAGAACAAGCATCCCTAGGATTCACTGATACGCTCCCAACAGACCAGATACCTTACCAATTTGTGGCAGGTTCTGCATGGCTTGTTGCAATAAACCAGGCTACAAAATCCCCAGACTGTCCCCTGGGAGGAAGCTGCAGTGATGAAAAACAGACACATCCTCCTGTGCACTGAAGGACCTACAGAGGACAAAGCTGGTATAATCTGTGAAGCACAGGCTGCTCAACGGGCAGATGTGAAGTGACACTGCTATCAAAAAAACACAACCTACCGTCTTATCGTTGGAATCTTAGGGCAAAGAAGTGCTGTGCATCAATATGTTCTTGGTGGCGCTGTGCTCTTTTAAACTGCATTGATCTTTGCTGTCAGTGACGACTGTATATCCTTGACTGGACAGCTAAGAGTGTATTTGCTCTCTGGGTACTTTACTCCCTTGGTGTAATAGCTGACACTGACGGATATTTCCTTCATTTTGGAAGGCAAAGGTGAGCATGGCGCAGCCTAATTCCTGTGACGCAATGTGCATTCATTGGCGGTGACTAATTATAGCACAAACTACTGGTTTCCCGTGCTGAGGACAGTACATGCTCTCCGCAGCATGACTGCTCTCTGCTCTGACTACTTCCTGTGTCACATTGCCCACTGACACCACAGTAAAACAGCAGTTTATCATTCCTCCTCAGGCTGTTGTGTACCTACAGCTGGAGATTCCTGAGCCTGTCTCCCTTCTTCAGGGCTAGCTCCAGCTAGGCTCCTGCATGTCAGCTGTGGCTCAGTGCACTTCCAGATCTACGTAGTTGGCTATTGCCTTGAAGATTTTAATTTACTTCCTCACCTACCCTTTATCATACTGTTGGAATTCCCTATGAGTCCTGCACTTGACCCCAGTACAGGGAGCTATGAAGCTGGTAAATACATGCATTTTTTAAAAATCAGTTTATGTTCTCTTCTAATCAGCAGTGAAAGCAGCTCTTGCAGAAAGCAGGTGATAACCATGCCATCTCAAAGCTCACAAGGCTTAGTTACTTCACAGGAAATGGAGGCCTAATGAATATAAAAGGTAGAAATTAAGTAGAAAATGAAAAAGAAATGCACAGTAATTAAGAGGCATTCATCTTGATCACCATGCCAGGAGAGCACTCTCGGAAAACAGAAAGAAATCTAGTCCACCCTCTTTCTAGGGCAGAAAGTCTTTTATTGAAAATTATTCTTGTCACAAGTGTCTACGGTAAGTTTATTAAGATGTTTGAGAACATTTTAAACTACTCCCCCTGGAGGAATTTAATTATTTTTCTTCTTTTTTTTTTTTTTTTTTACACTTTGGTGCGAGTTTGATGCCTGAGCAAAATGTGATTCTGACTGCTTAGGAGACATAAATGTTCTAATATTTGGGAAACAGGTACAGTATAAGTGGGTGCTACGCATTGTCCCTCAGATTGCCTGTCTGATATGATTTGTTACTGTCAAATATCCTGAACAATGTAAGGAGGAGCATATCATTTAGTCTTCAAAAACCTCTCTGCCTAATTAGAGCAGTGTTTGTTTTTCTAATATGGGAACTGAGCAGAGATCATAAAATCATGTAACAGGGCCTCCAAACATTCAGAAAGGACCAAGAAATTCTCTCTCATTTAAATTGGTATGACTGGGCAAATGGATTCTGCTACCAAATATTTAAACCAGTATTTTTCACAGGGATTTTTTTTAATCAGATGAAGTACCATTATTGAATGTGGAAAAAAAAGGAAGAAATTGCAACCCTCGTTGTCTTCATAAAAAGGAACTGACATTTATTGGCTGTAAAAGTGACAAATCATGTTGTATTTCCTGAGAGGCTGAAAAGCATGCTTGACCTTGAACAATAAGTTCTCAGGAGTGGAGAAGCCAGGTTGCCTTTGCTTTATATTGTGCAAAATTTTCACCTAGGTGCCATCATCTGACCCTGTTTCATGACTACTCTGTGTGTCACAACCCACTCACTCAGAAATACTGCCGTGATCCATCCCTGTAACCATAATGATGAATAGTGTAACAGCTGGCTAATTTCAGTACTGGTGATTTACAGTCAACAGCAATATTTCCCAAATGACAATATGACAGCAAACTAGAATAATATTCCTTCCTTCCAAGAGCCACAGTTGTCTGTAATTACCTGGATATTTGAGGTCTAAGCAAGCTCTTGGACATTTTAATTGGGACATACCAGAAACTGGGACGATCAGCCAAATCTTTAAAAATGAGATTGCTCGAAAGGACCAAAAAAAAAAAAAAGTGAAATAAGTGACAGCAACACAATACTTGGCTAGTTAAATCCATGGTCTGAATACACAGCACATACTCCTGTCAGTTCGATGACAAAACAAAAACCGCTGAAGTACTTTTGTGGAGTTTCTTATTTACTTAAATCATTATTATACATTTTATCAATAGGGCATCAGACAATTAAAACTCTGCAGTGTACAAGGTTATGTAATTTCGCCAGGGAAACATAACCCTATTTTGTATAAAACAAAGAAAAAAAGTCTCTAACTGTAAATATAAAGTCTATCTGCTACCTCGTCTGAAGTGTAATGCCTGTTTAGCTAGAAATACGCAAACTATTGACCAGAAGGACTGGCTCTAAAGAAGAGGGGATGGTTTAGGCAGGTAGTTTGCTGAAGTTCTGGTGGGTGGGCTCAGACAGGATCCCTGCCCCTGGACTTCTGGAACTGCTGGTGCTCTCTTGGCTAAGAGGAGGGGCTTTTTATGCTTCAGTGTAAAGCACACTACCAGTGTCCTGATTAGCACAGGCTAAATAATTTCCCGTACCTAATCAAACAATGAAATTTGAACTTAGAATTCAGCAAGCCAGATGAATTGAAGCCTGCACTTCAAATCGGCCAACCCAGCACGTTCTGAAGTCTGACCAGCCTTACCTATACTAAGGAGTCATTAATTATGTTACCTAGCCTGTTTGAATAATAAACTTTAAGCCTGTACATCTTACCTGAACATTTACCTCATATTAGGTAAATTGTTCAAACCATTTTTCAAACCCAAACACTCCTTAAAGACTGTGGTTTGCTGTGTATGTTTGCATCCTAGAAGAAGCATTAGGGAAGCAACTGAGTTAAGATGGTTTGAATCTGACTAGCAATCACTTACCTCAAAGTGATAAAAAATAGCTATATCTTGGAAGGGCTACAGACAGTCCTTTGATATCTCCTTTAGTAAACACAATAGGCCAAATTAAGTACTGCTGCAAAAGTATGGTCAGTTTTGGTAGAAGTGTTAACTCCTGCAGCCTCAGCATTCAGTCTGAAGGCAGCCTAAAGGGTCAAAAAAACAGGTGTAACGAGGAGAAACAACCCACTCCAAAGCCATAAAGTAGGTCATCATAAAACATCTTTTTGAACTGATGTAACTCATCCTTCTGAAACTGATAAAACTCTGATGTGCTCCATAGAGGTGTTTTACCTGCTTATTTAAGCTTGTTTTAGCAACTGCGCCTAACCTCTTAGCCCTTCACACCCCTGCTCTAAGATGCTATTTTGCCATACATATATAATGTGTGCTTACTTGTGAATACTTGTAAAGAACTCGTACAAATGAAGAAAGGTAATGTAGTTAGTAAAAGCATGGCAAGAATACTTATCTTTTTTCCAAAAGCAGCACTGTAATTACACCATGCATATGCTCATCTATGAGGTTTCACACTTAATATCCATAGGGCTGAATCAGCACAGAAAATAAACATTCTTGTTGACACAAACTGCTGCTGACTTGAAAGGAGTATCTGTGTTCCTGTAGATCAAACGGTAGTTTTGCTGGAAAAAAAAAGAATATATGAATAGTGATAAATATTCTGTAGCAATTTTCAGACATACCATTGTTTAGGTCTCTGCAAGTAACATAATGAACTTTATGTTGTCAAAACTTACTTCTTATAAAATAGCTCTCATTCTTTCCCAAGGATTTCAAGGAACAGGAAAATCTTCAGACTATATTGTCACTACAAGACTAAAAAAGTACTAAGCAGTGAAGTGTTAAGTAAAATCCTGAAGGCCAAAAGATGCAAGCCATGAAACTTTAGCACACAGTTATTCAACAAAGCACTCAAGTTTTTCACTGGGACTTGTGTGTGGACTTAACTGTTTGAACTTACAACTCCTTGCAAGTAGCAGCAAAAGCTTAAAATAATGTTTTTCCCCACCGCCTAGCAGTGACATAGAAAGCACTACTATACAACAGAATGGTGGAATAGTTTGGAAATTGTTTCAGTGAGGATGTCAGAGAAGTTGTTGAGAAAGAATAGCTGATGAAGAGTTGCCAAGCTGGAATACAAAACAGCTTTTTATATTCCTTAGAAAGGTAACTGCTGCCTAATGCATTGACCTTGGGCTGGATTCCAGATGTGGAAGGGTTTTGCTATGGCTTCTTCCCAACATAAAAAGAAGTGATGGGTGCAGAGGTAGCCAGGGAGCTGAGCATGCACACAAAGGCAGTAGCTATGACCTTGCCATCTTTTGTGAAGAGAAGCCCCCAGCTATACAGGAAGGGCTGCTGGTCTTTGGTACTTAATACACAGGTTAGATGGAACCCAGTGATACCCCAAAGCTGCTTTTCTTCTACTCTCAGGCATTTGATTTGGCAAGCTCAGCCTTTTTTACTTGTTGCATTAAAAATAAGCAATCAAACTATCTTATCAACTTTTCTCTGTGATCTTATTCCTCGTGGTCTCCACTGAATCAGACCTCAATAAGGTGAGTTTTGCTCAGACTAAAAAGAGATTTGTCTGCAAGCGCAGTTTATGATAATTAGGGGAAAAACAAGTTGGACAGGATGCTGAAGAGAAAATTGAGGCCTGGTAATATGTGCAAACAGGGAGAGCTGTTGTTGTTTTTCATCTTCTTAGTGTTTTGTTTTTCAGCAGCAGAAGCTGTTGCGTTTCATTTCCTCCAAACAGGAGCTAATAATGATCTACCAATAATGATCTACCGTATGGACTAATAAGAAGGGTGTCTTGCCTTTGTCAAAGCATTTTTTCTTCCTGAAAAAAAGACCCTTTTCCTCAAGCATATAATCAAGGGCTGTAAGTGGAATGCTGCTTGGTGTCTGGGGTGCTTGGCTGCTCCCCCTGTTTCTAAGACAGGTAGAAAAGTATGCTGAAATTGTAAAAATGACTGGTCATTTTACAGTAGAAGTGAATAATGTGACATTGGTGTGCAAGCAAGATACACTAAGCTATAAACTAAGTCTGGAATGCTTTTCCCTTGAGTCCTCTCTATCCTGGGAGAAGTGCTATATCAAGGCGATCTCCATTCACGCTTGCACTGCTGGACCATCACAAAGCAGCTGAAGCAAACTGGCAAAACTTCCTTCAGAGGTTGTTGACCGCACGGCTGCACAGGACCCTGCAATGCTCTGCTTAAAAAAGCAATCAAATTCAAGTCAGCTTGCTTGTTGTGGGTATCTTCTGCAAACTGTTTATTACTGTGCCACGTCTACTGACCAATTTTTGCATAATAAACCTCTGAAAATTTAACTCAGCTTCACCGGTGTATAAGAATTAGACATGGCAGACATGGCTCTATTCAACCACTGCTGAGGATTAGCTCCAAAAATCAAATTAAAATGAAGCAAACCCAAATAGACCAGGTAGTCCCACACTAGGTTGCCACACCTATTCATATTCAGCATCCATCATTTGTGTCTCTTGCATTTTATATTACTAATATGAGGCATCTCTGCAAGTAACATTACAGTGCACCTACTACATACAGTAAGGGTGAGAAACTCGTTATATATATGGCACATAAATACATTAAGGTTGCAAGGCCTTAGTTACGTAAGTATTCCTACTTAAGTAAAAATTCTACTTTTTTATTCATTTCCAATGCTGAGGGGAAACTACATGATTTTTACCTTAGAGTTTGAGAAAAAGGAGGTGAAGGTGAGAAGTACAACGTTCTCCAAGCAGGACTGCATGCTGTGACTTGCAGAAATGGCCAGAGGACTGTTTTTCATACCTTAACAGTCATTATTTTTAGTTCTTTTTCTCAATTGTATTTAAAGGTAAATTTTTAAATTGATATATATAAAAACAACATTGAGCACAATAAAGTATTTCTCTAAGGAGGTATTCTAAAGCAATATATGCAAGACCGATTTCTGAGCATTTACAGTAATGGCTGTAAAGAAGGACAGTACAAAACACTGATGGATTTTAACACATAACTGCTGAAATGCATGCAAACGCAACTTGATTTACCAAATTAACAATACCCGTTGTATTAAATGAGCAGGGAAAAGTACACACTTCCAATAGGATGTCTGTGCAGTTCTTCATTTCTTTTTTATACAGCAAAGTGCCAAACGCAAACCAAATGTCTTTATTATATATGGAGTCACATTGGAGGTTATTAGCCTCAAATAATAATTAGAAATGTACAACTGAAATATTACTAAATACCTAAAGTTCCCGAGATGAGAAAGAATAAAGAAAAAGAAACTGTGTAAACAATTTAAAAGACAGAGGCAATGTCTGTGACAGAAATACAGCTGTACTGGTGCTTTGGAAGAACGTACCAACACTGCTTAACTCACACTGGGCGAATAACAGTGAGGTGTTTTGCAGCGCTATTCCTGATGATAAGAACATTAACAGAACAGTTGGGGGCTGCACTTCCTGAGTATGCAGGTAGTACCATGAAATAAGCAGAAAGTGAAGGAGCTTTATAACGTGCTGCCTCCTCCGGGCAAGTCATAACTGACACACAACGTAGCAAAATACCGATAGTAGTGCTATCAGGCCATTATAAAGAATGCGTTGATGGGTCGTTGTCCCTCAGCCCGGCCCTTTGTTCCGAGGCCGCCGCTCCACGGGACCCTCCTTCCTCTCCATGGCGCTGCGGTGCCCTTTGCGGCACACGGCCGGCCGGGCAGCGGCACCGTGAACCCGCGATGGGGCTGCCTTATTTTACGTTTCTGTAGGGGCGGAAGCGAGCACGGGCAGCGGTAGTTTCCGCAGCAGCGCAAGGACACAGGGCCGGAGAGGTGCGAAATACCCTCGCGCGGAAGGATACCGTCGCGTCACGGCAGCGATGTAGGCCCAGCCGCGGCCATTTTGTGCGCGCAGAGCTACGTCGAGCAGGGCGGCGGTCTGCCGTCAGTACCGGGGGGGCTGGGGGGCAGGCAGGGCCCAAACTACCCCTCCCCTCCTCTGCGTCGGCGCGACTCGCACCCACCTCTCGCGAGACAGCCCCCCCACCCCCCAGCTGTCGGGGCGGAGCCACGATGCCCCCTGACGCTGCTTTCCCGCCCCTCCCGTGTACAGCCCCTTGGGTGTGGCTGGACTCAGGCACGCTCCGCCCCCTCCTCCCCCTGGGCTCGGGCCTGGCCGGCGACGGCGGCACTGCGTGGCGGTGTTGCTGCCTGCTCTGCTCACCTCTCCTCTTTGTTGGGTGGCGCCTCGCGGTTCCCCCCTTCCTTTTGCTGCTTCTCTCGGCGGTGACGGGAAGCGGCGGGCGCAGCGCTCCTCCAGGCGCACGTCCCGCCGTCCGCAGCGCTCTGCCGGTCTCCGCTCTCCGCTCGGGCGCCCCCCTCGGCCGCTTCCGCAGGAAGGAGCGGCGCGGCTGCCCCCTCCCCCTCCCCGCCTTCCTTCTCCTCCTCCTCCTCCTCGCGCCCTCCTCCCGGCCCCCCCGCAGCGCGAGCGGAGCGCGGAGTCACCGCGGCGCACAGACGGCCCCGGCGGCGGCGGCGGCGGCACTCGCACACAATGGCGCTGAAACGCATCAACAAGGTGAGCGGCCCGCGCCCCGCCCTCGCTTCTCGTCGTTCTTTTTGGTTTGGTATCTCTTTTTTTGTCGTTTCATCATGGAGGCGCTGCGCCACACCGCCCGCCGAGAGCAGCCCGGCCGCGCTTCCCTCGCCCCGCCGGGCCCGGGCCGCCGCCGCATCCTGCTGGCCTGAGGTGGCCCCGCGGATGGCCCCGCCGCTCGCGCTCGACCTCGCCGAGCCCCCGCCCGCGGCGGATGGGGCTCCCCGGGCGCTCTGGGCCCTCCCCGCGGCGCGGAGCGGTCCTCCCGGCCTCCCCGCGGCGTGCGGCGCCTTTCCCGCATTGTAAGATGGCGGCGGCTCGGCGGGTCCGGGCCCTTTCCGGGATCCCGCGGCGCGCACACTCCGCGCTCCCCGGAGCCGGGCTCTGCCCCGCCGCCCCGCACGGCCCCACCGGCGGCGGAAGCGCCGTGCTGAGGCCGCGCCGTTGCACAATCGGGGCCGGGTGGAGCAACTTCACAGCTAAGTCGGAAAAAATGCCGCGGTGATGATAGTGTAAACCGTTCCCAGCGAAGGAAGGAGGCCGCCGGCTCGGAGCTCGCGGACGGCTGGCGGGGCAGCTCTGTCCCCGGGCCGCCGCCCGGCTCTCCTCGCCGGGCTTCGGTGCCGGCGGAGCAGGGAGCGCCGTCTCGGCCGTTGTCGCCAAGATGGCAGAATGGCTGCGTCCGGCCCGGGGCCGCGGGGTGTGCCGCCTCTGAGCCGGGCTTTGCCCCCGCGGCCGCGAGCGGGGTCGGGGTGCTGCGTGGTCGCAGCGGGCTCGGGTATGGTTTGTTGGTGGGAGGATCGCCCCCGAGCATTGTAAATCGGCTCCTGATTAGTTTTACTTTCACGGATGTCTTCAAGTTGCCGCGCTCTCCCGAGGATTTCAAAACAATTTCTTTAGAATCTGCCGTCAGAAGTTGTTCCCCGTATTAGCAGTGATATCACTCGAGTTTTGCACAGCCAGGAGCCTCCCTGGGTGCTTTGTCATCAGCTCGTGCTTATGAAACTCTCTCGGGCGCTGCAGGTAAGAGTTTCCTGTTAAAGCGAAGGGATGATGATTACGTAGAGGGGCCGTTTGCCTCCCTCTGTATCATAACGTGGTGGTCGAAACCTTAAAAAGCTTCAGCATAACTTGTGAATGAGAAAGTCCTCTCTGGCTGTGTGCTCTGGGCCTGCTGTGTGTGGTTCCCAGGCCCTCGTTGGTTGTGCTTCCTCCAGTGCTGGGGTGTAGGGTCAGAGGGTTGGTGCAGGGTTTTTGGTGTAGGCTTGGTGTTTGTTTTGAAGGTGTTATTTTTAGTCCGTTTCCTCACAGGGTGCTTACAAGATAGGCTTCCAAATTCACGTGGGGTTTACGGTTTCAATTTTGTTTTTCCCAACCTGGAACGTCAAAATGGTGATGTGTAGCAGACTGAAAGCATTGCTTGCAAGCTGCTTTCTTTCAAAGTGTGGTTTCTGATAAAAATATTTGCTGGGATTGAGGCTGGGGTCTGAAAAATAGGAGAAATGATTTTGTACTGAAGGTGTTTTGAATTTAGATTTTAATATTGCCACTCTGTAAAGCCAGGGAATGGCACTCTGTTGCTGGTGATCTGGGATCCCCCGTAAGGTCACAGATCAGACCTTGAAACTCTGCTTCCTTGTAGTAGGCAGTTGGCACCAGGTCAGAACAGGCTAAAAAGAGACCAGGACCTCAGAACATTGTAATCACACATGGCTGATTGAGTCTGACTAGTGGCATTACCTGTCAGGGTGAGAACTCGTCATCTGCAGCAGATGACGTCCCAGACGCACTGGGGAAGGTACTTTTAGGCTCTTAGATTCCATCTTTATGGACTTAGATACAGTCCTTTATTACACTTCATAAATCAGACTCTCAGATTGTGTTGGAGCATGTGAATGCAGCCTGAAGCATGCTACACGTTCACAATACAGCCACCTCCTCCTTCTCATGTAACTCACAGGCTGCTTTTTGGCTCAGATATGGAAGCACCCAAGAATTGCTATGTTGGGTCCCTACTTCTGGAATGTGCTGTTAGAGCTCTCCCAGCAGAAGGAGTTGTCAGGTACACAGCCGGTCCCAGGAAGATGACGTTATGCTGGATCTCATCCTCAAGTCTTTGCCATCTGCCCTGAGAGTGGCCTGCATTCAACTGGCAGAACTCTGTTTTATTGATGCAGTGTGTTTTACAGAAGAATGGCAGCTGTTTTATTATACCATTGAAGTGCTTTTGCTATGGAATAATGGGAAACTGTATCTTAATTTTAATGGCTTCCTTTCATGAGAATGAATTTTTTTTTCCCCTAAATAAGCATAATGGCAATGAAACAAATGGAACAAATGAAGCTCGTATGTAAATGCCTGCTACGTGTGTGCTGCAAGCTCTTGGAAGCCTTGAGTGGTGACTGCTAAACATGCATCCCATGATTGCTGCAGCATTGACACTTCCGGCTCTGATGTGTTACATCTCCGGAGCAGGGAAACTTTTATTATGCTGGAGTGTAAAGTTGGGAATATATAAACCAGGTAAAACTTGTGGAGGTGATGTCATTGATACGTATCCATTCTTTCAGCGCTATAAACATGCATTGGAGCGAAGTGGTATAGAAGGCCTAAATGTAGAGCAAACACAGGAGGTGGAAGTGTGTATATATGAAATGCCTTTTCTGTGAAATCCTTGACAAAACTTGTGCCAGCTGTGTTTCATGTCCATTTGGTTAAACGCAGTATAAGCCATCATCTTCGTGCTGGAGTAATTTGTTAGAAAAACTTCAGAGGAGTTGTCATCCTGGAAGCTAAAGGCTGAAGGTGGCAAAACCATTTATCTGTGCTTAAGTGCAGATAGAGGGCTTCCGCTGGCAGTGGCAGACTGGAGGCTGAAAAATGATTTTCCTCAAGGTTACAGCCTCCGGCACTGTTCCTAGATGTGTATTTAATTGCAGCTTTATTCCCCCCACCGCCCTCCTCCAAATGCTCATAGTGAGAGATGCTGCTAACCCTGGAGACAGAAATATTTTTAAGAGATGGGCTGCGGCGTGCAAGGATGAAGGTAGCGTGACAGATCTGCGTCAGTTTAACCAAAGGTGTACTTTTGTACAGGTGATCCAGGTAAAAGGTTATAAAACCTACTTAGTGTGTTTCTTTGTAACCACTTTGCTTTTAACTTGGGACAAAAATGTAAGAGCTTAACTAGAAAAGCTAGCTCTTGGGAATGAAGTTTTCTTCTCTGAATAAAAGCTGCGTTACTTTATTTTGGGAGGTAGCTTTAGACTTAGTTTGCTGGGCTCATTCAAAATTGTTTAATAACTTGAAGTTACTGGATTTATCTTATAGGCTTTGAATTAATGTCAAGAAATAAGTCTGGATTTATATGGTTAGAGCTTAGAAAGTTAAGGTTAACTAGCTAATGGAACACAGTTGGTGAAATGCTTTAACCTTTGTGAATGCGCTGAATGTGTTGCATTACCTTTTGATACTTGTTTCACTGTAAGTGTTTTGAGTATGCCTGGATAGGCCAAGTTCTGTCTTAAGTAGATAACACCATGTGGCTTCATTGCTTCGTGGTTAGAAAGGTCATCTTGAATTGGGGGTTTTCGAATCACGAGGTTCTACTGTGTAGTGTTTGGGAAGAACTAGTGTGGAACAACTTTGGGTTTTTGTTTGCTTGTTTGTTTTAAACCAGAATAAAATAATTTAGCATCAGCTGAAAGCTGTCAGCAGTTAAATTCTGCTTAGGATTAGATAGTCAGAAGTTACATTTGTACTACAAAATGAATATTATTAAAATGTAAATAATACCCCTGAAGTGGGTAGATTTACTACCTGTGTTCAAGTCCAGTGCTTTCTGTGAAGGTCCTACTTCAGGAACTGGTCATTCTTGATGAGAGTGGAAAACTAAAGATTTCTTAACTAGGATGTTTAAGCTGCAGGATTGTAAAGATTTCTCCCCATTAACTGGGCACTGAGCTTGTGAAATGGGTTCCCAGTCAGCACAGATCTTTAAATGTGTGTGTTGGGATGGGCGGAGGAAGGGACTGTAATCTCACTTAAGTAATTTACAGAACTTTGGAGATCAATATGCCATTAGATAGGTACTTGCATACCTTACAAACAGACTCTGCTGTGCTGAATGGTTTGGGTGGGATAATGCACTGGGTAAAAGGTTGTCTGGCCAGCATTTTCTTTACGATCATTCCAGCTTTTAAAGATTTGTTTTTTGAAAGCAAGCCAGTGCTTTTGATATTATTCCCTACGCGAGTATCTCTTCTGCAAGAGAGCTGCTGTAGAATTTTGTGAAATGAGCTCCCTTCAGCTGTCAGTAAGCAGACCCATAGCAGCAATGCCCTTCTTTGCACCATTACAAGAATGGGTAACCAAGGGGGGGGGAAGGCTGCAAACAGCTGTAGCAGCAGCTGCAGAAAGTGCGGCAGTGAATTGCCTCCTGCCCAAGGCATCTCTGTTCCCCCCTTGCCCTGAGCACCTCAGCAGCCTGGCAGCAGCCCCTGCACCGGCTGGGCTGGGCTGGGCTACGCTGAGCTGAGGAGGGAAGGAGGGGACAGAGGTTCTACGCCCTGCAGAGCCATGGTGACAGCTGCTAAAGGGGAGTGAGAAGGGGCAGAGCCTGTGTGCAGTTCAGATTAGGGTCTTGATGCGCCATCTCGGATAAATCTTTCTGTTGCAGATATTAAGGTTTTGCTACTTGAACTATCTGCCCTGTGTTCTGCTGGAGATCCCTCCCCTGTACGTCAGAGCTGGCAGATGGGAGCATGTGGTTTGCACTCCACTGTTAGGTCTATCTCAGCATACAACTTTTGTTGATGGTTTGGGCTAACGTGCTGCAGATTACATTGAAATGTTTGAGTTATGGGTGTGCATTTTCTCCTTTGACAGAGGTGATGTAGTCATCTGCCTGTATAATATGCAGAAAAAATTAAACTAGCTGTGGTAAGAAGTGAGAGCTGCTTGATAAGGTGTATATGTTTGCAGACAGCAGCACATTCTTAAACATAATTCCTGTTAAAGCCAACCTGACAGAAGTAGAGAGTATTCAGCTATATTGAACTGCACAAGCTGGATGGTTTTGTGAACTTCTTGAGCCTGCATTTAATACCTCAAGCTCTAAATGGGAAGCGTTGGAGGTGTTTTTTGTTTTTTCTTTTTTTTTTTTTCCAGAAAATCTTTAGTGGGTTTTTCATGGGGTGCTGATCTGTAACATGAAATCTGGTAGGTTGTGCTGAGCAAGCCATTCAAAAGGCTAGTTAAAATTATGTTCACAAGTTTAAGTTGGCATCCATGCCTTTCTCAACCCTTTGTGAAACACTTCAAGACAAAGTTTATTACTGAAAAGTGAGCCACACAGAGCATTGTGGGATTCCAGGAAAGCTGAAGGGAAAGGAGATGTTTTTTATTATTACTATTGTTTTAAGCATTGTTGAGAGCCTTCTCATCACTATTAAGCTTCGATATTAAAATTTTGTGTAAAGGAAACCTTTGTTCTGGCCCTCATCCCTTTGAGAGACATGGTACTTTAGGCTTCTTCAAGGTTTACTCCAGTTTTTCCCAATACAATCAGTTATTTTTTGTTCTAGTTTTAAGAAAGGGAGGATTTCAGACTGCTATGCAAGTGCTCTGACCCAGTGGAAGAGCGATGAAACAGAAATTTAATCCTTTCCCTAGCATCTGGACACCAGAGCTGCAGCAGAACTGGGGGTGGGTACTGGCGTGCTGTAGGTCAGCTGGGTGGAAGGGGCATGAAAGCTGTGCTGTGTGCTGCGCTCAGCTGCTTTTACGGGGAGCTTCCTCTGGGCCCTGCAGCTGGGCTGGCCAGGTGCTCAGCACTTTGTCCTCTGCCAGCACCGGCTTCGGGTTCCTGGTAAACAGTCTGCTCTAAGGTAATACTTCCCAGCCTTTGCTTGCCTATCCAAGTAATAATGCCAGCCAGTACTGTAAGTCAGATGACTGCAAGCTTTTTCTCCTCTTAGACTTGGGCTGGCTGTGTTCTTTCATTGAACAGTTTAGGAGAACCTCCTGAATGATGATTTTTGAAGTGAGTGGTGCCCCATATTCTGTTGCAGCAGTTCAGGGTGGCGGCTGCAGTCTCTTCATAAATACACTTATAAGCACTTTTTTTGTTATTGTTTCTGTCTTCTCCTAAAGACCCTTCTGGACATCCATATTCTCTAGATAGCTGAGACAAGTGTCAGAGCATCTGAAGTTTACCTCAGAAACTACCTGGAAATGTGTTTATGTCATTGGCTTAGTATGAGTAGATGTACCTATAATTGTCTAGACAGTTCTTAGTTCTGTCTCTGCCACTTGCTGCTCTGAACCCAGACCCACTGTGGTTGTACGCAACAGCGTAAGATGGTAGCAGAATTGTGCAGCTGTAAATAAAATAGTGAAAGAATTACCTCCACAGTGACATGCTGTCATGTTCATGAAATATCCCCGTAATGGTATGTATCTATTGTTAGCTTTTGTGTGCATCTGGGAATGAATGCAAAACAAGGAACAGTCCAAGTCTTTGTTCTTTTGAAGAAGAGTTGATTTTCATTTAGTTTAAATATTTAAATTTTAGAATGGTCTTCCAGACTACATCTAAACAACGGATTAACCACACTCCACATCATTACAGATGTGGTATTGTTCATCACAATATTAATTTGATGACTTTCTGTCATGCAGTCCTCTTTTCCATGCATTTCTTGAGAACAAGGAGAATTCTTGCATCTTTAATTAAGCGGAGACTTAGAGGTGAAGCAGACAATTAAGGCCACTTGTTATTTCTGTAAAAGCCTGCCCCATTCACGACCATCCCCAAGGTTGTTATTTGATGAAGCCTGGTGAACTCTGGCATGCCACTGTCGCGTGGATCCCATATACTTGGCTGCTTCTGGTGGGGGCCTCGAGTGCTGGGCAACAAGATGGCTGGAGGCCCTCACGTCAAAGCCTGGCATCCAGCCAGTGTTGGCATGAAATTGTTGCCATGCCAAAATCTCACTCCTGAGCAGTGGTGATCAGACCAGAGTGCCACACTTCGAATGTCAGTTTTTTCCAAGTGCATCATTTTGAGTTTATCTGCTGAATTTAATGTGCCCCTTCCTTCCCCAGTCATCCAGTTTCGTTTACGTGGGCATAGCACACTTCTCCCATTGTGGCTGGCTTTCACTGCTGACCTTTGTCTGGGAGCGCTGCCCTGTAGTCCTGGGTCACAGAACAGATGGTAGGTATGGTTCTCACAGGAGAAATCTGTGAACAAAAAGCATGACAAGTTTCAGGGTTCTGGTACGAGAGAGCTTGGGAAAGGCAGAGGTAAAACACCCAGTTATCACCGAACTAAGAGGTAGTTAACAGGTACTTCGCACTTATCCTTCAGAACATTTTAGTCAGTGGGCACGATCTGCGTCCTGTTCTGGGAGCGTGTGTTTTAGTAGCGCTGTTATTTTCAGGGAATGGTAGCTGTTAACTCATTAGGATTCAAGTGCGTGAAGAGGTCAGATTTTCTTCATCTTTGGTAAGATAGCTCTTACCAAAGGATTTTGGTTACTTCGGAGTAAAAAAAGCCGTACTTTTGAGTCAAAGCCCAGCTGTAAGTGAGTTGCTGCCACCTTTTTCGAAGTTTGTTCTGAACGCCGTTAGTGAGTGAGCTTTTTTTCCCGTCAGATCTGCCAGTTTGCAGAGGTGAACTCTGGGAATGTTTGGAGTAGAATAGTGCCACTTCAGCGGCAGTAACAGTGACATTTGCTGGAAAGCATTACCTACATTGTACGCCTTCCAAACTTGAGAGCAGGTGAGAAGAGCTGTAGACAATAGCCTCATTCACCAGTATCTCAGGTAGTGGAAGGTAGATTCTTGAAAAAGATAGCATGTAGACATTGGAATAGTTGGTATCACAGTCCAAGCGCACAAAGTGACTTTATTAAACTTACACAGCAGTCTGGCATTTTCTTCTTTGATTCCTAGGTTTAAAAATAGGGTATTTCGGTGTCTATTTTTTAATACATCGTTATGACGTTGTTGCCAGATATTGTGCAAGCAGTGTGCAGTGGGTAAGCTGAAAGCTTTAATACTAAAGGCTACAGAAAGGACAGGCCTGAAAAGTAGAACATGCAAAATAATGATGATGGGGATTATCACCACTGCTACATTCCTGGTAGTGGTGCCTTGCGTTTCTTAGGAAATACTCTGCTCTTCGGCCCTTGCTGTTTTCTGGAAACTTCAGCCTACATCTTTATTATGCATTATCGTTGTGCATATTTTTTAATCCTTAGTTTTAAGTGCTAGCCAAAAGGGCAGCTTGTTTAAAACTGGTAATTTTCTGCTGGTTACACTTGTAACGTGTATTGTACCAGTGTGTACCTATGCAGCTCAAAAATCCACTTTTTTTAAACTGTTATTCTCTGCTTCCAAGGAAGGTTAATTTTCATGCTGAAACAAATGTTGTGAATGCAGGTGTGTGGGATAAAGCAGTAGTTCCTTGCTAGCTGACACTTCTTAATCTTCAAACAGGCTTAAATGTTCTTCCCCTCTGTTTATAGCTGCTTCCAATCCTTTCTTTTTTAAGCTGTTTTCAGCAGTGAGCTAATGACTAAAGACTAATAGGGTGGTGAATTTTTGGATGCTTAGTGTTTGAACTGTTTGTGACACAGACTGTAATAGACAAACACTCCGATTAATAAGTGCTGCTTTTTGTTTGGCTTAAGTGATGTTTTTGTTTGCTTGTTGGTTTGTTGTTTTTTTTTTTTTTTAACTTCTGGTATAACTGATTGTTATCTTTCCTTCCCTCTGATGCAATACAAGATAGCATCTGAAAACTTAAAGCAAATCGTCCCTGTTTTTTCTTGACAAGACAGAAAGCTGTTAGTTTATGATTTCAGCAAGTAATTGTGTTGCAAACCGGTATTAAATTTAACTGTGTATTGCTGTGAAGATGAGTGATGTTTTGCCACTCTGTATTTAAGTCAGCTGCTACCATCATTAAAAATAAAGCTCTGGCTGTTTCCAGCTTAAACTAGAAAAATGCAGCAGTGGAGCCACAGGGAGTGTGACTTCTGAGAAGTGGGAAGCAAAGGGGCTGGCACTGACTCTGCTCGGCTTGGTTGCATGTGGGAAGGCAGCTTGCTTATGCAGCAAGCCGTCATTTGCTGCTGGATTTGCTGAGGCTTGGACACTTTTGTGAGAAGAGCAGCTTGTTGCCTTAAGTATTTACCTTCACGGTCTTGCTTGTGCATTTGGGTAGGGCATCCTTGGTCATTCTTTGAACATTCTTTGAATTTTCTTCACCATTTAAATGACTTCTGTAATCTTTTTGTAAGCAACTGGAGGAGAGGAGTTGTGTGAGGCTTCTTCAGAGCTTTCCTGTCAATTTGTTTTTGAAAAGCAGCGTTCCTGTCACTTATAATATCACCCAGGATCATAGTCATGCATTCACAGTCACGTTGCCAGTGTTTTAGATCTCCAGTAGAAGCATATGCCATATTTTTATGCAAAACAAGCAGCTAGTTAGTGTTCTAAGTGTTTGGTTTATTTTTTGGCTGATTTTACTGAACTTATGTAGGGAGAGGTGTGTGAGAATTTTCCAATAAAACCACGTTAACTACAGCCTTAATGTGAAACTGGCAGTAAACCATGGCATGTGGTGTGGAAGCGGGGCTGTCTGTTGGTTGTCATACTTCCGCTTTTCCGTAACTTTTCCAAAACTAGGGCAAAACTGTACCTATATGTCATCCTGCACATGCTACCCCTGTCCTCTGGCATGGGTGCTCGCTCCTTAAATAGTGCTTAAACCTGCAAAATGCTGTGTGACTAATCTTCCCTGGGGAGGAGCAGGAGCTATCACAGCTTTATATTTGGAAACTGGAGCAGCAGTGGTGATACGCTGGAGCTACACCGGAAACCTGTGGCAGAGCCAGAGGCTACTAGTCATGGCTGTAATTCAAGACTCATCCTTTCCAAGTGGGTGTGCAGTGCACCCCTGAACCAGCCTCTGTGCAAGTGTTTCCACATAACGCCTTGGGAATTGGCTTCTTGGGAAAATACCTATTTTTTCCTAAGCCACCTGGAAAATGAAAAATAGAGCAGATGGCTCCAGGAAAGTGTGGGCTCTGCTTCGGGTATTTTTAAAACAGTTTGAGATGTAACTTGGTGTATACCTTAACAAAGGGAAGCGCCACTGAAACTGGGTGTAAGCAAAAAGCCGCAAAGCTGTAGATAGGCAGTGCAGCAGAACATCATAAAGCCCTTATGCTTAGAGCAGCACTGGGGAGCGTTTTTAGTGTTTTATATTCTTAAATATTAAACACCACTTTATAGGGTGAAACTTGATGTGGTCATACCTTATTAGTGAGAAATGAGTGAAAGCTGGGGAACAATTTGGAGCTTTTATCAGCTGCTGGCAATTACCAATCTTAGTTCTGCTTTCGGAAATAGTGTCAGATGAAGCATATGCCTGTTGTGGAATGGTTGGTCTTGGTGGCTGAGCTAAGGAGGAAGGTCAGTGTTGGGTCTGCTGCTGGGTTGCTAGAGAGGAGGCTCCTCCCTTTCCTGAACAAATGCACTGCGTCACAGCTGTATGTCTGCGTCTGCCCGGTTTCCAGTTCTTCCAGTTTGCCCCTTGCATTCAGCAGAGCAGTAGCTTTCAGAAGCAGGCACCTCTGAAAGTTATGGGGAGAACTTTGTGCCCCATTTTTAGAAAAAGCCCTCCCTCCTTTTGTGTAGCTGTGAGGTGTCACATGCTACCAACAAGGTAAATATCAGCCTGGCGTTAGTGGGAGCAGGAAGAATTGGCTGCCGTTGCTTGTGTCTGCCTCAGTTCTTCCCCAGCGCTTACGCTGCCGAGACAAACAGCTTCCTTCCCGATTTTATTCTTATGACTGTGGTACCTAAGGGATCGTGAAGAGAATACAAGAATGAGTGCTACCTCTTGTGTTTCTGACTTCAGTCAGTAAATCACTTGTTCTGTGGTGGAAATACTGAGTAATGTATCATGTTCCTAGCCTTATCTCTTCTTTGAATTGCTTTGTTTAGCACAATTAGGTTTTTTTGTACTTCAGTGTTTTGGGCCAGACAAAACTTGAGACCTTTAGTTTATGAAAATCACTGCTTGCCTGTTCCCCAGACTCGTTTCCGTAGTTAAAAGGGCTAACTCTCTGTGGACCTGTATTTTGAGTCTTGGGTTGCTGGAGCGTGCAAACTCATGTGTTTCAGTTTGTAAATTATTCTTAAAATTACTGAAGTCTTTTTTTCCTTTCATGAAGTTTTCACTGATGCTTCTTAAATACTTTTCTTGCATTTGCAGTCCTACTTACTTGCTTTTCCTACTGGAATTGTGGATATACTCAAATTTCTCTACTGTGTTAAAATGTATTTGTCAACTGCTTTTTAACCTGAATGCTGTTTTCTTGTTTCTCTGAAGACAGTAGTACTTTTAGAAGAGCTCTCTGGGCTGTTGTACTTGCCTCTGACTTTCCACTTGTAGGCTGGTCTTTTCTTGCCCTTCTGGTCTTCATAATTTCTATAAACTTCGTGAAGAGCCATTTCATAGTTCTTAGTCCCCGTAATAGTTTTCCAGAAATAGGATCATCTTCCCAGATTAAATCAAATAATGTAGTAATAACAGCATAAGTATTTTAAAATATAATAATAGCCTTTCTGCATCTTCCTTTGCTACAGTTTATTTTAAGGGACAGAACAGCCAGGGGAATTTTTTTCCCAGATATCATAAACAATCAAATGATCATTCTTGTAATAGGAAAGGCATTTAGATGAGAAGTCAGCCTGCTTAACAGGACTTCCTTTACTTGCTAAGTGTGTGTTGAGGGGAAACCTGAAAAAAAAAAAAAAAAAAAAAGCTTTCAATATGAAAGATTTTACATTTCTTTGTCTTTATGTACATGATCTAAATCTAACCTAGCGAGTCCATGGAACAACACGTGCACCTGAGCAGAGATTTCATTGCAGAAATAAGAATGTCCCAGGGACCCCCCAGCAATAACGGGAGTGCTGTATGATAGAGGAGTGTGCTGTGAAGGGGTTCTCTGTGCTCCAGAGAGAGCTGTAGTCCGCTCTCACAAATGACAGCAGTGGTGAAATGGATGAGAACACTCATTCCACTGTGCCACTGGTTATGAAAGCTGATACAATTCCATTTTTTCTGCACAGTCTCATTCCGGTGCAAAATTCCAATCTTGTTAATTGGAAAGTTGATGAAAATCAACATGTATAAGGAGGGGAAATGGTCTCCGGTGTTCATAGCACCTATGGGCTTCTACACGTTGGAGTAGTGTTTTCCTCTCTTCCTGTGTTCACAAGAACAAGGTATTCACATTGGAAGGAATGTATTTTTCTTCTGGTTCTGTTTTGGCTTACGTTTACTACATTTTCATCAAATGTAGAATTTGTCAAATCTAAAAGATGGATATCAGAGTTTTCCCAGGCAGAGCTGGTTGCTGTCTGGTCCAAATGTGCGTGTTTCCAACATAATAGGTATGCCTGGGTTCCTTAAAAGCCTGAGAATGTAATGGAAAGTTCTTGTTTTAATGGCTTGTGTGGGCCTGTAGTAAATAACTCGGGTGCGACTGCTAATACCTGGGAGAAGGACTGAAGGTTTTCCCCGTTCTTGTGACTTCGAATGCCTTGACAAGTGCAGTTTTAGGCAAGTTCCTGAAGCCATTTTTAGCTTTGAAAAACAGCAGGAAGGAGGGAAGGTATTTGCTATGTTCTCTAACTGAAAGCCAACGTTTTGTTAGAAAATACACCATCCAGTCAAGTAACCTACAGAGTGTTTTAATGAATCCAGAGTTTCTGAGATTCATCACCACGATCTTGATACTAGACAAGGAATCCTCCATTCTGAGTTTCTGTTTTTGTTCCCTGTAAAACGGGGGGGGATCTGGTTTTTGCATCTTAGTTATTCAGAATTTTAAAGGCACAGTTGTCATAAATGTAAAGTTTAAAATAAAATGTGCAGATACTTTGCCTGGTTCTGATATTTGTCAGCATCTTCAATTTACTGGTCTGCTTTATCTTATGAAAAATGTTTTCCTGCTGGAGGTAGTGGGGGGAAAAAAGCAACTGAGTTTCTGGTTGTTCTGAATGTTAGTATTGAATGTTATACACACAGTACTTTCTGTGTCGTGAAAACTAACCAGAGCTTTCTCATTTCCAGCTTAAGGCTTCTCTGGCTAAGACTTAATCCTTGAAAATCATGATCAGAAACTGGTTAGACTTAGCCCACTTCAGGCTCAGTGACCTGTTCTCTTTGTCCCTTTTCCGACAGGAGTGTCTTAAGAGGAATAAAAAGTAGTGAAACTTGGAAAAGTGCAGTTATCTTAATTGTTGACCTTTGTGTTCAGTTTAGCCAGTTGTCTTTTACAAAGATGTTTCTGATACTGATCTGTTGATTTAATAGTTGTTACTGCACATTCTTCTGTATTTGTATGTGGAAAAACTCTGGGAGGTTTTTGTTGGACGTGAATTGAAAATGACTGTTGAATCCATTAGCATTCCTTCTCTGAACAGATCTTTGTTTTTTTGTTTCTTCCTAAGGAACTTAGTGACTTAGCTCGCGATCCTCCAGCACAGTGTTCAGCAGGTCCCGTTGGAGATGACAGTAAGTAATCCTAGGTTTTTAGTTTTGCTCTACTAACACAAAGCATACCATGCCTAGATAATAATGCGGAGTTTTTCTTTTGTAGTGTTTCATTGGCAAGCCACAATTATGGGACCTGTAAGTATTCTAATTCTTGTGATGTAATATTAAACTAGTTGTTCCTATTCAGGAAGAACCTGTGTGTTTTTTCCCTGTTTTGCTTCTTTTTTTAAACTCCCATTATCAGGCAGTAGCTGTAGAGGTATTTCTTATAGTAACAGAAAATGAAAGAGGAAAGATTAATCTGAACACAATTTTGTTGCTGGGATATTTATACCAGGACTCATATTGGGGCTGAAATAATTTCTGGAACAGTGTAAGCTGATATCACCTTATTTCTAGAAAATTTGTTGGCATTTAACTGTTTCTACACTTTTGAGTTATGGCTGAGAATCTTATGTGTTAAATGTACAGTACACAGCTGAAACCTGAGTATTCATATTTCCTTGTTAAAGAAGGCAAATACTTGTCCTAACTAAAAGCATAACACACAAGCACTTGACATCTGCAGCTCTCAGGGCTAATTAGCTATATTTAGAAAACTTTTTATAACTTGAAACCAGTATCAGATACTAGTAGGCCCGGAGCCCCAAAGTTATGCTTCTGGTGAGGCTCAGAGTAGGAATTAAGTATCAGTGATGCTGAATTGTCCTACTTCTGTATAGCTACAAGCGTGTTTTACGTAGATCACCACTGAAAGTTTGAGAGTCAGAGGTTGACTTCATTGGAAAAATGACTTCATTCCCAAGTCCCTGGTCCTCATTGATTGTGACTAAGTGCCTCAAAAAGATAAAATCGTTTGACATACAAGACATGTTCTGCGCTGTACTGAGTTTGATTTTATGTACCTGGTGTCTGCATGTTGAGTTGAATTTTAAAATGGCAATATTAGCTTCTGGTTTAACAGTGTACAGCTCCTTTCTTTCCCTGTGTGGTTTTTATGGTGTCAATCAAAAAGATCTGTATTCCTGCTTCAAAATTCACCTGACAGTGTGGTGTGGTGTTAGCCTTAGTGCTCATCTGGTACTGCTTAGTGCCTTCAAGGGTAGTACCAATTGTCTGGCATTCCTGCTGTGTTATAGGATATTACACAGGCTGTGATTTTCTTACTAAGATGCAAGACTGCTTGTATTAGTTTGTCAACTTCAGTTTTAACATATTCTGGGAGGAGTTTGCTCCCACTCTTGCTAAAATGTGAAGTTAAAGGGTTGTTTCTTAAGGCCTCGTATAGTACCCTTGACCATATACAAGAGGTTACATCTATTGCTAGGTTTTTGGTAGGGTGTTGCTTAAGAGATAAGACCTATGTGTTTTCAGGTTTTAGTCCCTTGTGTTGTGTTGAAGAATTTCATTTGCTGCTATGTAGCTAAGAAAGACATAGTGTCATACATTGGTGTGAAATGTTCTTACAGTGAATATGAAGATTCAGTTAACAAATAATTCAGAGGTGTGCTCTGTGTCCCACGTTCATTTTTGATAGCTGTGCTCCTGGAGTTGTGTTGTAGTTTTCCCTTCAAACAGCAAAATTGTTATCTTCGCTTAGGAAATTTAATTGTAGTTTCAAAGAAAAACTTCTTGCAGCATCTCCTTGTAACTAGTAACTTACACAATCAACATTTAGTCACTCCATTTATCCTCTGCTTTCTATCAGCTTTTTCCAAAAAATTGATATGTTAATAGTTAAGACGTAAATTAATTACTCCTCCGGTCATTGCCTTGTTGCAGGGGTAATGTGCAGTACTCTCCTATACCTGGTAATGCTGAACTTCTTTTCTGTAAAAGAGGAAGAATTCTCTTTTAATCTCAACATGTTTTTTTTTAATCTTGATGCTTTTTTTTTTTTTTTTAACTTCCCCACACACCCCCTATGGAACAAGGAGTTTGCTATGTATTGTTAGTTTTTTGCAGTGCTAAGCAACACCTAAGCTAAAGGTAGAACTTACGGGAGGCCCTTGGCTGCTGTAAAATTGTTATAACAAATACGCTATTAGTTTTTGAACTTGTTAGACAGTACTTCCACTCTGTTACCATTCCATTGGGCCATCTCAGGGAGACTGAGGTGCTTTTGCCAAATTGTTCTGAGTGAATTGGCAGAGAAGTTTTCTTTGAAGCATCAGCTCAGAGAGGTCCATCTGGAAAGAGAGATGTCTGTTCAGTATCACATACCTAAGGAAGTAGTAATTGAATTTTAAGTATGTCTGTTAAGTTGGTGTAATAGACAGTTCAGCCATTGAAACAAGTTTCTTTATGTATTTAAAAACAACGTTTTCTTGGAATTTGTCCTAAGGATGATAATAGGAGAATTATTTGTTTACTTTGGCAGAATGACAGTCCATATCAGGGTGGTGTATTCTTCTTGACAATTCACTTTCCTACAGACTACCCTTTCAAACCACCTAAGGTAAGTACTGCTTTCTCATCTGTGATGTTACCTGTCTTTAAGGAACCAACTAGAGGATAGAAAATGCCATCATCTGTGTTCTGATGTTGTCAAGGGCTGGCTTTTTTTTTTGTGCATTCTTACAGTACCTTAAATGCCCAAGTCCCTCTCTATGACAAAAATAGGTATGTTGGCATACGTTTTTAGGAGAAAATTCATGAATTCTGAATGTTGTGGGTTAGTGTTTGGTTTTGGTTTTGTTCTCCTTGATTGTTAGGAAAACTTACTAGCTTTGTGTTACAACAGAATTCTTGCTAAGGGTGCTGTCAAGTCTACAGTATAGCTGTTTGGGTTATTCCATAAAAACATGACTCTTGGTGAGTGCTTGAAGTCAGTGATGATTGTATCTCTTAGTATTTGGCAGTAGTTATAAAGTAATAATAGCTGGTAAAACTACAGAAAGACATATTGCCCATTTTCTTAGAGTATGAAAGTGCATGCTGGAAGTAACGGTGACATCTGGAGTTCTTTAGCTTTGCGATGGCACTGTTGCCGTGGTTCAAACGCTTCGGTTGAGCATCTTCATCATCATGCAGTCAACTGTGATTAAACCACAGCCTACCACTTGCCCTCTCTCTGAATTAGAATGATAGCTGGATATCGAGGGTACTTTCTGTGAATCTGTGATAGGGTTTAACTGCATAATTCTTTTCTTTAGCGGGCAACTGAGTTGACTGACAGCTTGACTGAGAACAGAAGATGTTGTCATAAATCAAAACAAACTCTTCGTATTTTTTTTTGTTACAGGTTGCATTTACAACAAGAATCTATCATCCAAATATTAACAGTAATGGCAGCATTTGTCTCGATATTCTAAGATCACAGTGGTCTCCTGCTTTAACTATTTCTAAAGGTAACTTCTGTGAGGGAGAGATGTTTCCATTTGGTGTTGGATACTATGCTTTTAGCTTTAATTCTCTTGAGTTCCTGCCCATCTCTTGAGTTTTCCTTTAAATCCATCTTGTGTTTTTGCCAATTTAATAACGATGTCTTAAGATGTTTGTAAATGAAGGTTTGTTTTTTCAAATACCTTCTTCTAACTGGCCGTTTGAAGGCCTTATCTGACTGCTTATTTGCTGCACTATTCTTAGCAGAACATACTAGCTTAGTCCCAGAGTAAACTACCAGCATTTGGATTGAAGAAAGACTGTGGTTGTGTATTCAAACCTTAAGTGGAGACAGTGCTTATTTCCTGCTCTCCATGTAAAAATACGTACTTGCATATCAATTTAAAGATGACTTTCATTTTTAGTAATTAAGTCTTCATAGTTTGGTTTTTTTTGTTGAGTCTATCTAGGATTGCATGCTGTGCTGTGTTGTCACATCTCTGCAGTTAACAAAAGTGATTGTTCATAAATGATGCTTTCAGCTGTGCACTGGCATTGCATGAACTTCATGAACCAAACTTTGTGGTTATACTTCAGGATACGTTGGTGTTATGCTACAGTAGAAGCTTTGTCTTTTTTTTTTTTCCTTTTAATGTACTAAATAACATTGAATGCTCAAATGTTTTCGTGATGATCAAATTCTTTTTTGCTTTAAAGGTACTGGTCACTGTAGCTTCAAAAGATCCATCAAAGTGCTCCTTTGTTTATAGAACTTGTAATTCCAGTCTGTGCGAGGTGTAGGTTTGTGATCTGGATGTGGATACCCTACTTTTTAATGTTGTCGCTATTGTTTTTCTTTCAAAATTGCTATGAGAGTAGAGGATGCAGACAACATCAGTGTTACTCTTCTTTACAACCTACATGTAGATTTATCAGTGCAGAACAGGATATATTGTCTTAGTACAGAGAAAAAAAATCAACCTGATCAGAAGTGAGTAAGGCTTAGTTTTGGTAATTAAAACATGGGGTATTCTTGTCATCAAGAATACATAATGCTTTAAGTTGCAGAATACAACATGCTTTAAGTTGACTGTTGCCTTTCATCACAGTGCAGGGGATAAACAACAGCGCTGTTCTCATGCGTGCTAACTGAAAGTTATGAGAATTGGTTAAAAAAAAAAACATTATGAACTTTTAAACGATTCATATCTTGTGTGTATTTATTTATTTAAAGCGGGCTGCAAATTTATTTTGGCCATATGTCAGGGAAGAATTATTTGGGTTCTGTAGCATCCTGACGTTGTGCTAATGCAAAGAACTGTACTTGAAGATGATTGCTCCTATTTTGCAATTGATATATATATTTTTTTTACAGTTCTCTTATCCATTTGTTCACTGTTATGTGATCCAAATCCAGATGACCCTCTAGTGCCAGAGATTGCACGTATCTATAAAACAGACAGAGACAAGTAAGTACAGAGTTGCATAAGAGCAGTATTCTAACAGACTTGGTGAAGAGTGCTTTCTCAAACAGCAGTTGTACTGAGCGAGTCTTTTAGTGGGAAATCTGAAGTGGAGAGAACTGTGTCAAAGTAGTATCTATTCTTGATGGTAATTCAAACAATGGGGCTTAGTATCTTTGAAGTTAAGGGAGAAGGAAGCTATCTTTTTCTCACAAGTATGGTGATGTTTGAAAGTACATGTTGTCCCATTTATTGACTTACTGTGCGTAAGTAGGACAGATACTCGGATGGAGGAAAAGACAGCTTTGTTGTTTTGGTGCTCTTTTTAGTAGCAGCTTGGTCTTGAATTTGAAATTTTCCCCTTGAAAAAAGCTTCATAAGTTTTTCCTATCTGTGTTGAAATGATTGTTTTTATTCCTTACATGTTTTAAACTTTTTCCACAGATAGAATGACATAAAGTAGCCTTTGTTTGTTTTATATATTAATGCTAAATATACTTGTCCAATTAGGTACAATAGGTTAGCAAGAGAGTGGACAGAGAAATACGCTATGCTGTAGGGTAAGAATATCTGCACATTACAGTGCATTTAACAAAATGGAAACTTGTCAGCACTTGAGTGCTGCATGCTTTAAGGCACTGGATTAACTAACAGATAATGGATGGATCAGTTACTGAACTTGAACATTTAACAGCTTGATCTGTGGTTAGTGTGAAATGTATTGGCCAGTCACTATTTCTCACAGATACTGCTCTTGCATGGCAACAACAAAAAAAAAAAGTATGAAATAATTACCGAGTTTGAGCCAGCTCGTCAACTTGTTCTGTCAAGTGTTTACCCAGATTTGGCCAGAATTTCATTAAAAGTGATGCCCTGGAAGCAGTATAATGTAATCAGACCTCATGCATAGGTATGCAAAAATTTGGGCAATTCGAATTTCAACTTCTGTTATTCACCAGTGTCTGTCTTTTATATATTGCAGACTAGGAAAATGTATGGGGATTATGTTCTGCTTGTATAGTTGAAAATTAACTTCTTACTGACAAGCATGGAGTTAAGTATAAACTAATTGTCAGCTCAGTTCCTGTGGAGGTAGTATACTTAAAGATAATATTATCCTTTTTAAAAATTATTTCAGCAGTATTTTAAAGTGGAAAGAAAGTACAAAGTATGAAGAAAATTTACTATTATTTTACTGTTAAACAAGAAATTTGGCAAATTCTAAATGCGATGATACTATTAACCAAGTAATCTTTACTTATGGCATGTGATCCCCTGTAATCTTTATCTAAGAACAATATTTAAACAGAACACTCCTTTTCCCTCTCCTACTCCAAGTGGTCTATATTCCTTCCACTGGAGTAGTTATTCACACCTTCCACTTGAGTAGTTATTCACAGCAGACCTCCAGCAAATATGCTTGACTTGAGTTTGAACTGTTTCATATAAATTTAAGAACATCCTGGTTAGTCTAGGGAGGGATTTGTTTGAGTTTTTTCCCTTTATGTTATTAAAAACAGAGACTTTTCTTGATGTGAGGAGAATTGGGAGATGGGGTTAAAGTAATACTTAATGGTTAACAGTTTAGGGAATTGTTATTTTCATGCTGGCAGTAACTCAGTTCTTGTTGTTCTTTGCAGGTACAACAGAATATCTCGGGAATGGACTCAGAAGTATGCCATGTGATGCTACCTTAAAGTCAGAATAACCTGCATTATAGCTGGAATAAACTTTAAATTACTGTTCCTTTTTTGATTTTCTTATCCGGCTGCTCCCCTATCAGACCTCATCTTTTTTATTTTTTTGTTTACCTCCTTCCATTCATGCACATGCTCATCTGAGAAGACTTTAGTTCTTCCAGCTTTGGACAATAACTGCTTTTAGAATCTGTAAAGTAGTTACACAAGAACAATTGCCCAAGATTCAGAATTTTTTTTTAATGGAGCATGTGTATTATGTGGCCAATGTCTTCATTCTAACTTGGTTATGAGATTAAAAAAATACATTCCTCATTGCTCTAACAGATACTGAAGATACCACCTGAAAGGGGTGAGAGGAGATGGATGTTCAGTTTTCTCCCATCAAAGAAGTAACATTGCTGTAGCAACATCCATCTTGTTACAAACCTTCTAGTGTTAGAGAACTGAGGTTTTATTACATTATACATTTGCTCATAACTGATATGTCTGGAGAATTGGTACTGAATCTATAGCATCAGCAGAACAGAAAATGTGATGTATCTTATGCATGTCAATAAAGGAATGACCAGTTCTTGTTTTACAGAGAATGGAAATTGGAAGTCAAACATCCCTTGTATTCCAAAATAGGGTCTAAGAACATTTTTGTAATTCATTTAAATTTTGTTAGGAGGCTTGGAGCTATTAGTTAATCTGTCTTCCAAAACACTGTTTAATATAGCACTGAATAAATGATGCAAGTTGTAAATGGATGAGTGATCAACTAATAGCTCTACTAGTAATTGATTTATTTTCTTCAATAAAGTTGCATAAACCAATGAGTTAGCTGCCTGGATTAATCAATATGGGAAACAAAATCTTTTGTAAAAGCAAAGCTGGTTTTTGTATATACTGTTGGGATTTGCCTCATTGTTTAACATCAAATAATGATGTGAAGTTCAATAGAGTGAATCTTTTGCCATTTTCAGTTATAATGCTCAGTCTTTTGCAGGTTGACACATTGTTCGGCCTGATGTATGCAGAATTAATAAGCTAACATAGTAGTGTAGCCTTAGTAGTGTGCTACACGTGGTGCTGGGAGCCCAGCGTTCAAGGATGGACTTGGGACCCAGCAGATCTGAAGTGGTGTATTGTGGAGATGCTTCCTGATGCACCTGTGTTTGCTGACTGAGAACCTTTTTCTTCACCTTGTACGCTTGACAGCTGAAAGATCTTAATATGGGAGTAATCATGAGGCAAAAATATAAAATAAAGTACTGTTTTGATGTGGGAATTGTCATGAGGCTGTGTTGAAGTGAATTTACTATGTGGGATGTTCGTTACCATTGAAAAGGACTTGTTCAGCCATGCTGCCATTTACATTAATGACTATTTTAATGCAACAGACACTTTCCTCATGTCAGGTGACTAAACGTGAATAAAGACTCATTGCTATTGGATTTTTGTTCTACAAGAAGCATTGTCTTGTGCCATTAGTTTATCTTTGCAGCAACATGGGCATTATTAAGCATCCGGCTCTCCTGTTTCTTGCCCTCTTCCTTCATATATTTCCTTGTTTGATTTTTGTTTTTTTTGTCTCCTTTCTTAACATCCATAGCTTCATTTTCTCTAGTCTTGTACTATCAATTTATTGTGCATCTGTGACTTCGCACGGCACCACTTTTGCACAGCTTATAGTTATGTACATTCTGATTCCTTGTCCCCACATGGATGTGGAAAGCTAGATGTAAAATAAATGTTAAACCTTAATTTTTATATAAAAAAAAGAATATGTAGTTTGGACATGATTTGTTCCGGTTTGAAAATATGAAAGTGAACTTTTTTTTCAAGTTGGCTTGAAATTAAGAAAGCTAGGCTGTCTTTAACAGTGCGTGCCTCACTGAAATGACTTTTACAGGTTTGTTTGTGAAGCTGCAGTTTGGGTAGTTTTTCTGCCTTGCTGACTAAAGGTTTTTACTTGTGCTAGTTCTCTGGAATTGAATATACTTGAAATGCAGCTGCCAAATAGCATTGCGATCGAGGTAAGAGCATGAATCTGTAATCTGGCAAATATGTTGCTCTTACCTTTGTGGTAATTGTGTTAATATAACGCTTATTTGTCATGGAGCCATAGCCACTGAAATTACGATTGTGATCTACTAGAAAGATGTGAGATGTAAGGCACCAAACTTTGTAGAACTGAGGTGTGGATGAGGGAGGTTCAGGAAGGAAAATAGTAAAATGTTGCATGGAAGATGGAAATCTTGCCTGGACTGCTATGTATTTCTCATGTACTTCCTGATGGTAGGTACTTTGTGATCCTTTTCTGTAAGTGGAAAGTATGTATTTTGATGAAAGAGTGATTGGTGAATTGTAGATGTTGTAGGTGTTATGTGCACCAGAGATCATGCTGTTATGTTTATGAGATGGGAAATAGTAAGTGTTCTGTCTTCAGAGCAGTCTTGGGTAGTGTGCAGGCTTCCCCTGAGGGTGTACTGGGGCTCAGACTTAAAGGCAGGGAGTGATGGGTGTTGAGGAAAAGAAACTGGCTAGCATGAGCCCAGAAGGAAATGAAAGAATTCAAGAACTTCTGCCAAAGCAAAAAGGCTAATTAGTGATTAGCTCAATAAGTAAAGTCTATCTACCACAAGTCTAGAAGGTTGCAGTTGTAGTGAAACACATGGAGGAGCAAAAGGTATGATTTGAACCTGTGAAAAACCCCTGGGGGTTTTGGGAAGCACTGAAGTTGAGTTGTCCTGCCCAGCTCTATTAAAAGACTTAGTTTAGGATGACAAATACAATAATAGCTTCAGCTCAGTAGTCAACTCCATTCTAAAAGTCCTGAATTGAACAAAATATCATTTTGTAAATGGCTTTTATTTGAGGGTGTTTGTAGGAAACAAAGATGTTATAAGCAAAGTATTTCTGAAACAAAAGTGTTTTTAAGCAGACCACGAGTACAATCTGATTACTGTAGAGGGATGGAACTGCAGTCTGGCAGTTGATTAAAAGACAGCTAGTTAATGTAAGTGTAAACTGTACCAGTCCTGTTAGGTTTGATAACTGCTTAGGCAAAAAAGAATTAGCATTAATTAAAAGGACTTGATCATTTAAACATTTGCAGCCAGAAATGTGCTAAATAACTTTTTAGTGTTTTCTGCAACCTCTACCAATTGTTCTTAAAGTTTTAGTTCAAATACTTCACTATTATAAGAATATCTCTTATCTGCATCGTAATCTGAAGCAGATCCAATAGGCTCATCAGTTGTGGATTGAAAATTTGTTCTGAATTACTATCAACAAGTCTTCAATAGCACGTAAAATGTGGTAAAGGTTGGAATTCAGTTGAAGATCACTTGCTGTGTTTATAGATTAAAAAAAAAAAAAAAAAGCTTTGTAGCTTTAATCTATGAAGGCTACACTAAGGCAACTATTTCCTTTAATGAGTTGTGTGAAACAAATTGGCATAGGAACAGGGGAATGAGGGAAATAATCCATGATCAATAAAAGTTTCTTAAGGTACAAAGGTTATTTCATTGGAACATGGGCCACGCTGTAATCCACTGAACAGAATCCCCCCCAGCCCTCTCTATTTCCCTAAAAAAAGAAAAGCCCACTTTGCTGTTTGCTGCAATTCTTTGTGTTGTTGAAAGGATGCTATTTTACCCTAGTGCCTTCAACATAAAATAGCATAAATTGGAGGAATGTTGTATTTTGACCTCAATAGGCAATTGTATGTTTAAAAAGTAATTGGAATTAGGACTAAAGTATCGATAAATCATAGGGCTTACACTGTGGGAACAGTGCAGGAGCAACGCAGAGAAAGCGGGGTAAAGCAGGAAACAAAACTGCAAATGTAAAGGGCAGGTATGAAAGGTGAAGATGTGCTGCCTGTGTCACTGTGAAGTGCAAACATATTGTTGTCAAATAATTTCTATAGTGTGAAGTCAAATGGAAGTAAGCTGTAGTAAGATAGCTCATCAGTTGTAATTTTAAGTGTCCAAGTTAGGCTGTTGAAGAATATAACTTCAAACTTCGCTTTAGGAAGAATTAACTCAGGGTGTAGATAATAGAGCTTTTGCAGGTGTGTATGGAATATTTCATAAGCAAGTGTCTTTAAAGGTAACTCAGTTCTTCTTGCCATCTAAGCAAGGAACTGCAAGATGCAGCCATGTGTACTGCACCTGGCATGAATTTATAACCCCTTTCTCACTGACTAACTTGTGAAGGAAAATAGTAAAGGTGTGTCATAGCTTTGGTGTTTAGTACCAAGCTGTCATTTCTTTGGGGAAGGATGCTCTTTTGCTGAAATAACATCTACAGAAACTCCACCATGTTGTTAATCCTCCTCTGATAATGAATGCAGTAAGATTAACTAACTAACTTAGAGATAGCTCAGAAATGTAAGAATCTGATAAGTATAAGCTTGCTTTCTTTCCTCTGTTGAAAGGATTGGGATGCTTTTATTGGAATAAGGGGTCCAGATCTCTTTGTCAGGTCTCTTGGTTTTTGTACTCAGAAGAGCATTGAGAAAAGTATCACTGTTAGCTGTGGCAGAAGGTCTCAGTTGACAACCTTAGCGGACATCACGACAACTTCCAGAACGTGGTACTGATAGAATGCTACTCTCATAGAATGGGTGAGTTCTGGCTGGATTGAGTATTTGGAACTGAATGTTATTAAAATCTTGATGTCTTAAAGTCTTGGTTCTCTTCAGCATCTGTCTGGTCTAATTGACTTGTGCCTTGAAAATTTTCAGGTACAAATTTTGTTCAGCTTTTCACATCTCTGTTCTTCCACCTTGCCCTTCCACTTTTCTCCTTATTTTGTAGCCTGTGAGGATTTCATTCCTGAGTCTCAGGAGACATCTTTTAGAACACAGAGTGCTCGCTCCTGAGTGATTGTTGTTTGGTTTTAAAGCCCAGAGGACGAACCACATACAAATGCATTAACCAGTTCAGTTGAAAACAAGATGCTGAGTGAAATATAGGACATTTAAAGAAGTCTTTATTGGTTCAGTTGTGCTGTGATCCGAATAGAAAATCTTAACACGTAAGCTACCTGTGTTACATATATTTTTATATATTAAGCCATTGTGTGATTCTGCAAGTTTCTTATTCCATTGTGCGCAGTAGAAATAAACACAAGCCCCTGAACAGAGTGAGTGTGGCTTTCTAGAGGATTCTTTTGCACTATTATGTTTGTTTTTTTCAGTGTAGTAGTAAATATTCGCTTTAAGGGTTATAAATTCTTCAGGATACGTTTACTTCTGTACAGTTGTAGGTGCTTAGCTTTGCATAAATAGGGGGCTTCTGTACACTCAGAAAAGTGAAGTTTTGCATTGGTAGGTGCCAGTGTTATAAAAAACAGGACAAAGTTCTCCATGGTTTATCTGCAAAGTGTTAAACACGTAAGCCAGTGTGTGTACTTAAATACATACAATTTTTACTAGTGTAAGCCTCCTTTGACTTCAGTTTTTGTAGCATAAAAATAATTTCATTTTTGGGCTAATAGTTTGCTTGAGAATGAGCTTTAAGCTCAGCAGCGAGCTGCTATGGGACAAATGCAGATACAGAACCTAGCCAGTATAAGAGGTAGAACTTGAGTCAATTGAGTCTGACCGCTTTCTATTGCCAGCTATATTAACTGCTCTTATCAATGTTTTTTACAGTTTGAGTTGTATTTAGAGGATATTCCTAAGTCTTGTTTGCGTAGTGATTTATGTTTCTCGAGAAACCATTCCAAATTCATTGAAAGCTACACTTCGAGGTAAGGTTACCCCATTGCAAGCACTTGAATTAGGTGGGAGGTAGATGCCTGTTACTTAGCTAGGTTTTTCTTCCACTCCTACTTCCTAAGTGTTACCTCTTAAACTCAGAATTACCATTTTGGTGCTAAGGATGTGAATTTTTAATTTTCTTAACTTTTTGGTTAGAAATGGAGAAGTGCATTCTGTTCAGATTAATTGTAGAGTATGTGAAAAAAAAGGTTGTGCTTTGACATAATACAAGTAACCCTGATGTGTGCTTCTACCTGTAATATTCTTTGAGACACTGACACAGCTGACATAGAAGAATACTACAGGATTTCAGAAGAAATAACTTATGAGAAGACAGGCTTCTGGAGAGCCATTGACTAGGTACTGTCAAACTTTTGGATACCAAACTGTTTCAAGGAAATCGAGTTTCTTTGGTTAAATTTTCTTGAAGCAATTTTCTTGAAACAGCTATGTCATCTTACTGGACACACATAGGTATCATGCTGTACTTTGCCAAAACAAAAACCTAATAACAAAAAGCAACCTCATCAACAACTAAAACATATGGAATATGGAAATATGAAATATGAATGAATATTCCTCATATATGAGGAATATGAAAAATGATGTTATCATTAGCTGAAGATAGAACTTCTGTAGTTCACTGGACAGGAGGCCTGGTACAGAAATAGGATCTGTTCTTCCAACCTTATTTTCCCTTCCATAGCCACTCTGCAGTTTGTGTCTTAAAGACACCCTTTAGAAACCTGAACTTCATTATGCCTCTGTTTCTTGCACCCGCTGTGTGGACAGGGCGTCTTTTGGCTGCCTTCCCTGATCCAATGGGGAAATCTCTGCCATGTAGTTTAGCTAGGCAGTGTCTGTGGTCCCTGAGTGCTTCTAGCTTCTGAACAAGGATTTTAGGCAGTTGCTGGAGCATGTTATGCTTTATGAGGTGCAAAAACATGAAGAAAGGATACAGGGTAATGGTTAGAATATTACTAGCAGTCTTTTGGAACTATTAAGCTTGCTGCAGCAGTTCTAGTTGGGAGGAATGTTTTCAAAAGTAATGAAAATGTGTTAAGCTTTCTGAGCTCTCAGATGAGTAAAGATGTAAAAACTGTATTAAGATTCTGTATCTAAAGAGCAGATGTGCTGGGGCAAAGAGTAAGAGGGAAGATGCCAGTGTCACGGAATTTTTTAAAAGAAGTTATCACGTAGCATATGCTGACACATATATCATGAATACTTGAGGGTGTGGACAGTGGAGAGGGCAGCCAGCTGTACCTTGTGAGCCAGCTGCAGCTACTGATAAGCTATTCTTGAAGAGTTCTGCTAGGAGGAAATAGCAGTAATTATAGTTTGTGGTTACAAGATTATGGATCATTGCCAGGAAACTAGAAGGATAAACAGTGGTTCAGCATCCCTGGTATTAAGGGAACACAACAAAAAAAAACAGAAGTGGTCTTGAAAAATCTCCAAGTTCAGATTGCTACAAGGATGTTTACAAAACAATCAGTGACTCTTTTCAGCAATGCAGTGGGTTTTCCTTGTCTGTTAGCTTGCCCACTGTGAACTGTCAAATTGGGTTATGGCAGAAGGAAGCTTAGCTGTACCTGTCTCCTCCCAGTAGACTCCCATAGCTGTGACAAACTAGGGAGGACTCAGAAGGGAATACTGAGGAAAAATTGCAGTTATTTGTCAACTTGCTGGGCTTACTAAAACACTTCTTAGACTAAATTGCATAAATAATTGTTAGGATTTGTTTGATTCCTTGGTTGCTTTTTTTTACAGCTTTAAGTTTCTCTTTGGTTTGAGGTTCCACAGGGCATAGCTCCTGACCTTTAGAAGTATTTGTCAATACGACAATATGACTGCTGATGAAACAAACAAAAAACATGGAGACAATCAACATAATAGAAGATTGGGTCTGCTTCAGTTTTATTGACAGAAGTTTTGAAGATGATTTTGCACTTTAAAGAAATTTTCAAACTGCTTAACCTTTTGAAATATGACAGTTTTCTACGATGAAGACGACCTTTGAATGAGAGAGCCTTACCTTTGGGAATTACTGCTTGCTAATGCTGCTTATTTTGCTAGTATATAATAAGTGTCAAAACCTGAGGTGTCTGGTCACTCTTTAACTCAATAATAAAAATTGAAACTATCTTCAGGATATAATGGCACTTCTGTGAAGCAAGACGTCAAAATGCATGCTGAGTATTTACGGTCAGAGGTTATTTTGAAGTTACAGTGTAGCTTTTCTTATTTCAGTAGATCAATACCAGTTCACAGTAGCTAAGGTTAGCTCTGCACTTATCTGCAGTCCTAGTGTTGAGAAAACAACTTTACCATTCAGCTGTGACTCTTGTAGCCGCTATCAGAGACACAGGCAATAATTTGAGCAGCAGATATTTGGTTCCGCAGGGCTCAGAAGTTGGCTGTGAACAAAACGAGTGTGAATAGTATCTTAACAACTCTGCTTCCAGAAGAGGCGAGGGTCCTTTCAACAGGGACTGAGATGAAGGTTCTCACATTCCTCTTTGCTGTGTTTATAGCCATAAAACTACTACCTGCCCCTCTACTTCCAGTACAAGTATCAAAATACTCTGAACTTTTGACTAGTACCAAAACCAGAAATTCATAGTCAAAGACAGTTCTTATTCTGTTTGTTGCAGTAGTTCTAATTCCTCTTTCCTTTTTGTTACCATAAGAATCAAAACAAACACACAATACTTCTCTATAGGTGAGTGTGTATAAAGTACTATTTTTAGTGCTGTTTATGTACTAAGACATTTTGAAAAAACAGTCTATAGTAAAATATGTCCACTTGATTAACATGCATGAGTCAATTTCTGCAACGCATGCCTGAAACATTTGTGCCAGTGTAGTGAGTGATGTGGTAGGTAGTAGCATCCCGGACTTTAACATCTTGCACTGGAATCATTTAGACAAGAGAAGATTTTTTATATATAGGCAGGCTCTTTGTTCCTGTTGTTGTGTTAAATGGAACGTGAGTTGGGTCAGCATAGACTTCATTGGTTAAGAATTCTAGCATTTCTTGTAGGTGTTAAAATAATTGTAATAATTTCAGGTGACTCTGGAGTACCAAGTTTTTGTTAAAGTTATTTTGTATATTCCTGGAGCTTGTGGAAATGAATGGGAGGAGTAGTGTCCTAGTGAGGTCCATAGCAGGTACGTTACTTCTAGTTAAGCACTGAGAAACAGAGGTCCTGACCTGCCCCAGTGATTTGTCTTAAGTGACTGAACTAGAGAAGAAATACAGCTCTCAGGTGCTGTGACAACATTTAATCCATTTAAGTTTACTCATCCAGTTGATCAGCTATAATTTTTTGTTGACTTTCTCACAGTGTTCACCTGCAAGGAAAACATTAATTAAAACTGTAGGATGGAGATGCGTTTTGGACTTAGCGTAGTATGTTTGGTATGTCCTGCATTCAGCTGACACAGTGCCAAGTGAAGCACACTGCCTTAGTAGAACTGAAGCCTGTCAAACTTCTGTCATCTGGGAAATGGTTTATTACCTCTGATAGCCACGTTTTGAGGGATTTAATTTCGGGTGTTTATGGACAAATCATATGTTGTGGTTACAGATGTCTGGTTTCAGACCTTTCAGAAAGGTGAAGCGAGTTGTTTTGTACTGCTGTCCTCATATGTACTACTGTATTCCTGTAAGTGCCAGAGAATCAGTTTTGATTCTAGATATGTTTTAAGTTCTAATTGAGAGTCCACGGTAGCTTAGACGGTGCCATGTTTTCTTCAGACAGTACTTGTCTGCTTGTGAGACAAAGGGGAAATGACAATGGTCAGTGTTATGTAATCTTATAGATAGACTCATTGTTTCAGAGGTCTTTATAAACCAAAGGGAATAATAGCTATGAGAGTTGCATCTTCTAAAGAACCTGTCTTTAGGAATCTGATTGTGCTGGCTTTAGAGATCCTTACACCTTTTGTGTCTATACCAGAGATAGTGGGGCTTTGTAACCCAAGTCCTGTAATTTGAGCCCATCTCAAAACAAAATGTTACAGTGAGGTACAAATACAGCCTTTCTCCACTGGCATACCTGATTGAGTTTAAGGGCATAGTCAAGGTATCAGCTGTCTTTCTGCATATGCAATTTTAAAATTCCTATTGCCTATTTTTTTCCCTCTCCATACAGCATTTGCCTAGAGCAGTAGTTTCCTTTCCACATACTTACCTTGAATTGCACATGATTATTAGGGCTGAGCAATTTTGTTCGCTGACAAAATACCCTTGCAATGACCTACAGACTTAAAAATAATTATAAAAGAAACTTCAGGCCTGCCACTTAGATCCTCATTTTGTATTTTGCTCACAATTACCCAGTATAGTGTTCTCAGTACAATGTATTGATGGTATCCTCATCTAAAAACAATGCTAATTTATTTCCTCATTTTATTTTTAGCTTCCTTTTGTGATAGTTTCAAGATAAACAGAATAATGCCTGAAATCTGTTATTTCTGTCCATCCTTTGTAAATTCATAGCTGGAAAGCTCCCTGCACTGTGTTGCTTTTATGCTGGCCTGGAAAGTAACTGCTTTGCATAGCAGTTCTATGTTTGTAGAGGCAGTCATGAAACAGAAAATATGCATTATACACAGAGGTTAAAGCTTTCATACATGTGCTGCACTATCGGAAGGGATATGCGGTGATCTGAACACCAGTCCTGTTTTACACCAGTATTTAACCAACGCGTCTGTATCAATGTTGCTGCATCAATGCAAAACTCCCCAAAGTAGATGACCCTTTGGTTGTTTCACTGCTTTGACAAATTGTCTGTGGTGGTGTATAGTTATCAAAAGACAGTGAGCTCCAGCATGGTTTGGTGTGAACACAAGGCCTGTACTGCTTTGTGGCAACCTTTAGCAGAAGAATGATACAGGGTGGACAGGTGGGGGCAGTAATATCTTAAAGTACTGCAGCCAAATCTGTGAGAACCTGTTTGTTTAAAACCTTTGTTTGAACTTGAATTCGAAAGAGAAAGCGTCCACAGCCTGTCATGATGATAGAGATTGCATAGCAATTGGAAACAAAAGACTTTTGAGATTAATGCAACAGAATTTGGGCAGCTTCAATTGCACTACTGAGTTTATTCTAATATTGTCAAAGATAGGCTTTTGCTCTCAGCATTTTGCCTTAGTTGATAAAAGAATATCTGCTTGCAGCCTTCAAGAGTAAGAACTGTAGTAACCTTCTAAATTTATGGCATTTCAGAAAGATGGAATATTGTACACAACGAAAGAAAACCATATGAAAGACCTTACCATGTCTTAAAAGTTTAACACAACCTTTCAGACTGTAGTATCTTTAAACAGTAAAAATGTTATTTGTTTAAAAATATCCTCAAAGAAACAACAACAACAACAAAAAACCACCCTAAAACTGAGACATGAAAATGAGACATGATTTAACTTAATTATAAGCCTTGAACAAGGAAATGGCATGTTCTCAGAATACTTGATTACAGCATTGTTTTTAGGACTTTTTTTTTTTTTTGTGAGTTGCTTCAGTGAGTCTTAAGGAGAAAAATAGAAGGCTAAGAAAACACGGAAGTACAGTAAACATCTTGAAACGCAGTTTCCTTCTTACTGAGAAGCTGCCACGTGACTTGCTGGAAAAAGCTCTTAAAAAAAAAAAAAAAAAAAAAAAGAAGGGAAAAAAAAAAGCCAGCTTACAGTTGTACTTCGGTAGCATTAAAACTTAGTTCTCTGTAAATCTGCTTCTGAGAAATAATATCCTAGGTGGTCTCTCAAGCAGCACCACCATGTTTAAGTGTTTTTGATCTCATAAGAGTGAATTTAAGATAAATGCACTGTATTATGTGATAGTCCCAAAAGCTGGTTTGCATTACTCATTGATAGGTGAGGGCAGCAACAGGACGTTCAGAACAGAATGTCAGTGTGCAATGGCTTTATAGTCTGAACTTTTAGAAGACATTTATTTTTACTGAATTCTACAACTTGTGAAGCTAGTTGAGGTACTCAATTTTCCACAATACTCTTTCTTTGCCAGTCTTACTAAAAGATGACTAGGAGCTGATCTGAAATGGGAGCTGGTTTTCAATTAGTCAATATTAGAGGAATTCACATTCATCTATCTTAAAAAGTTCACGCACAGTAACCACTTTCATATTTAGATTCCTGCACAGGCTCTGTTGCCAAATAAAGCAGGCCCCAACAATTCCTTTTTGAAGGTGGCAGCAGAGTTTTTCAGTGACAAAACGAGCGTCAGCTGTTTTTCAGACCAGTATTTCTTAGAACTGTGCCCTTCTACTCTGAAAAAAAACACCTGTGATTTTATCATATATGTAGATGTATGGGAGGGCTGATGTTTTTCTCTTAACTTAAAATGAAGGGCTGTTGACCCAGAAAGATATTCTTCTAAACCTCCCAAAGACTTACGTGAAAGCCAGAAGCTAAACCAAATGAACAAACCAGCAAAACTCTGGTAATTCCTATTCTTGTCTGTAATCACTCTTACATTCTCTGCTACATGCCAGAAGCAGCAGCCTGTTCTCATGTGTCAGCCATACTTTAGTCTTATGTGACTTGGTCTATGTATGTATGTTGTTGAAATAATTAACCTTTTAGCATCCCAAAATGCTTTATGTGTTTATTCCTCTAATTTTACAGTCCATGATTATAGACATTAAGGAAACATGAGGATGGAAGTGGGAAAACAGAATAGAAAGAAAACCCCTGCAGTTAGTTGAGGTTTCTTGGAATGGTTGGTTGCATTTCTATGCAGAATCACACGTAGGCACCTCCGTGTATAATTTTGCTTTCTTTGGATGTACAGTGACTTCTGTTTTAAAGAGGAAAAAATGATATAGTAACAGAAAGATGTGGTGCTAGTGGTAGCATTACTGCTTTACAGCAATTTGCATGGTTTTCTGTTTTTAACCATATTTCACCTTCTCACTTGAGTGTTAGAAAATTGCCTGCCTGTCTGATTCTGAAGAGGCCGATAAGTCGAGTAAAAACTTTTCAAATCAAAGTGTGTGGCCTATGTTAGGCTTACTCACATTGGTAGGTTTGTGGGACAGTTAATCAACTGTGTTTTAAGAACAACAGAAAACTAAAGCCTGAAATTCTACAAGCAGTAGTCTAGAGTCATGGAGTGGCTGCTGAAAGGAGCACTTTCAATTTTATATTGAGCTTTGTGAGGGGAATAAAATTATTTGCACCTGAGAACAGTCTGCTTGCAGGTGAACAGACCTGAAGGAAAACGAGCACAACATAGCCTCCAGCAGGTATCACCAGGGTTGCTGATTGGAGTGTAAGAGCCTCTGGAGTCTATTTTATATATCCTGAAGTGGGATTTTGGGGGGTGGCACAGGAGAAGTGTGACAGTGCAAAGCATCTGCCATTCCCAGAGCTGATCCGGGCCCCTCTGCAGCAGAGCTGGTCCCCTGAAAGCAGCCAGGGCACTGTGTGCTTTCTGTTCCTTCCACTCATCCTTCAATTCCTGTTTTTGAGCTGTGACTGAAGGGACTGAGCTCGTGGGGGCCTGCAGGAAGCCTGCACAAGGTTTTGGAGAGGGTATTCAAGTCGCTTCTTTGGAATTCTCACTTCTGCTCCATAACCAGCTTTTACAATCAAAATTTGCAGCAGCTGTGCTAAGCTAAGCTTTATGAGGAAGCAGAGTACCCTTTAAGGAGGGTGACATTCGTTCTGATTTTATATCCCTCTGTCATTTTATAGCCAGAAGAGGGAGAAAAGTGGTACGAAAGTCGCCGCGAGACGCGGCCGGGCTGCGCTGCATCCGCCACGCTGCCTCCCGCCATCTTTGCCCCCCACCGCCGCCGGCCGAGCGGCCCCGAGCAGCCGTTAACGGTCGGGGAGAGGAGCCGCGCGGCCGCCCCGCCCCCACCGCCAACGGTCGGTGACGGCGTGAAGCGCCGCCTCAGCACTTCTGCGGCCGTGAGGCGGGGGGCACCTTCTGTTGCGCTCCGGCCTCCTGCAGCGGCCATGGGCCGCGCCGTCATGCTCTTGCTGCTGTTGCTGATGGCGGCGGGGGGGGTGGCCGCGGGCGGCCCCGAGGTGCATAGCCTGCGGGGTAGCTGGCGGCTGGGCAACGGGAACGGCTCGCTGTCGCTCCGAGGGGAGGTGCCGGGTTGCGTGCATACCGCCCTGCACCGCCGAGGCCTCATCCAGGTACGGCCGTGTGCGGCGGGCAGAGGTCGGCGGGGTGTGGCGGCGCCTGAGGAGACGCCTCGCCGCGCCGCGTGGGTGCCTGCCGTGGTGGAACCCGGTGCCCACCCCAAACCCACCACCCCCATCGGAGTTGCATCTGGCGATGCATCTGGTGCTGCAGGTCTTGCTTGTATAGCAGTACCCCTCTAGTGGCAAAGGCGTCGGTGTCTGCAGCACGCAGCGTCTCGGGTCACCACCACAGAGCAGTTTGAGACAGGACCAGGGGTGCACATAAGGACACTCGTGCTTTACATGCATGAGGTTCTCTAGGTTTGTTTCACACGGAACCAAGCTGCAGACACCGGGTAGGTACATGAGCATCACAGGGTGTAAGTCATGGTTAATGGCCGTGTTACTTGGAAAGGGAGGAATCCTCAGTCTGCCCTGCTGAAATTGGGCTTGTTGATGTAAGAAGTTAAGGGATTTCAGATGCTACAGTCCTTTAAACATCTCTTTTAACACATGCAGAGTACGTCAAAACAGCTGAGATTGCACGCTCCCATGCTACATAAGGAAAGTGTATTCTGAAGCATGAGTAAGTTGATCTCACCGAAACACCTAGTTCCTGCCGTCACACTTCTCAAAACTTTGCTTTATCTGCTTGTTATTGCTTCTTTCAGTTCTTAGATTTATGAAAACATGGTGATCATTTCCTGGGACAAGTGATCAAAACTGCAGTTGTACATCGGTGGCAAAGTTTATACTGATTACAGCATAGGTTGCTTGTGACTCAGCACAAGGAACGTGGCACTAAGCAGGGCTGGGTCATTCTTGCGATGCCTTTTTGAAAGGAAATACGTAGAATGTGAGTGAAACTGAAGAAATAGAACATTGTGAGGTTAGCAAAATCTGTAAAACTGAGAGACATTCTGCTATTCTAGAAAACATGAAATAGTATCTGTTTGTCTGAGTCAGAAATACTTGTATGTGATGTTTATTATGGGCCCAGTGTTGCATTTCTTGTACAGTGATAATTTAAAAATTCAATTCTGGATGCCTGCACTTTACATTTTCTATTCTTTAATATTTACTGTTTATACTACTGCCCTGCTCTGCTCTGACTAAAATTAGGTATAAAGAAAAAGTGACTCTACTTTGAGCAGGATAATTTTAGCATTGTTTTGTGTTGGTGCATGTTGGGAATCCCAGTACTAGTAATGGATTGCAGCAAAAGTCATTGCCAGATAAAACAAGCAGAATCGTAGAATGGCTTTGTTTGGAAGGGACCTTAAAGATCATCTAGTTCCATAGTTGTCATGAATACACTAAGATGGAATAATGTGAGCCACTATGATGTGGCGTTTCAACATCTTGTGTGCTAAGTGGCAAGACATTTGGAACTTGAATAATTAAGGTGTTAACGTGGTTTTTCAAAGCAAGTTTTAAAAAACTGCAGCAGGCAGTGGGGTATGCATGGAGGATCGGCAGTGAGGGCTGTGCTGCTTTCTCCCATGCAAAGTTCCCATGAGAAGCTGAATGTCTCGGATGTTTGGCTGTGCTGTGAGACATTGCGTTGATAAGCGTGAGTAATCGTTCAGGAGAAACTGTGACCAACGCACTGAGTCGAACTCACAAGTTACTGCTGTAATGAAAGACTGGCCTTTAACTCCTCACTCATTAAGTACTCTTACAAAGTTAGATAATTTTTGCTAATTTAGCTGCATTGCTGTAAGCTGACTGGTAATGTTGGTCATTTTAAGCAGCAGTATGGCATTTGGAAATGAGTCTGTGATCATGAACTTTCATGTGCCTGTGCAGAATCCTGAGCCGGCACACAGATACAAGCTTAGTCAGCCTGCTGGCCCAGTCAGCTGCAGGACGTGTTTTGCTAATAGGCGGCTGGGCACTGGGCTAATTAAATCGGTGACTGTTGCTTGTTGCCACTCACAACATGTTTATGCACGTACAAGTATGAACTTGCTTGGGGCACGTGCTGATATGCCTGGCTGGGAACTCGCTGTGTGCTGGAAGCTGTGGCAAGTAGAATGAGCGCACTCTGCCTGGGAGAGGAGTGGGCCCACGTAGCTCACCAGTGTGTTTGCTTGGCTGCCAGGCTGTGCATGGCTGCAGTTCTGGTACCTCAGAAGGTTTTCTGTTGTTTTTCCTTACTGACATGTGCAGGCAACTTAATATCAATTCAAATCCAAAGCTATCCAGCGTGGCAAAGTCTGATTTACAGGAAGCATTTGCAAATAATTCCACCTAATAACTAACTTTTTTAAAATTGTGTTTTGTTTAAATGACACAATAGAGAGCATACAAAAACATAGGAGCAACCTTAGCAGATTTCAGAAGCTGGCACTAGTGGTGTGAAATGTAGTCAATCCCTGCCTCCATAGATGTAGTGCTCTGAAGAGCAGCAAACCTGCTCTGCTTGGAGGGAGTTGGTGAGGTCATTCTTCATGGCAACTCCTGCCTTCATTTTGCAAAGTACAGCTCAGCTGCTTGTCCTGAAGTTTCTTCGCTGTGGTGAAAATGTTTACGGCCAAATATTTTAAATGCAGTTGCCTAAAATCATACCCTTATATTTGTATTTATACAAGAGTATTTGTACAGCCTGAATTTTAGAGGCTCCATTTCATCAGTGATCATCATCTCTGGAAATCAGACTGGTTTGGGCTTGTGTCAGATTTAGAATTAGGAGTCCTATTGTAATTGCCTAAATACAAAGACTTTAGTCATACGTATCTTCTTCCTTTTGCTCTCTGCTGTGGAGTGAAGGACTTTAATTCATCCTTCAGAAAATGTCAGCAGGCCAGCAATCCCAAAGCTTTCTACTTGTAATCAAAGTGAAGATTGGTCTGAAAAGCTGTACCGGCTAACAGAGCAGAGCTGGTGGGAATTGAGTTGTTCTGGATAGCAAGACCCATATGTTCAGGGACGCAGTGAAACCTTTTTGCTGTTTTCCTGTGTGAATTGCAAATGGCAAATAGCGCCGTGTCCTCTTTATCCTTGTGAATTCTTCATGGGTTAGCACTCACACTGGAAATCTGAATTAAATGAGTCCTGAGAGGGTCTGTTCCAGCAACATAACTTAGTGAGTACCCCAAAATGAGGGGAAGGGGGGCAGCAAGATTAAGCTGCTGAATTCTAAGCCTACAGATGAGGTTTAGATTACAGGAATAGGCTGCAAGCAACTTATTTGTCACTGTGTGGTTCATTTTAAACTTAGGTTGATGCAGAAGGTGTTTTTTCCAGGCATGCTCGGGCTGCTTTCACGTACTTAGCTTTACTTTAATCTGCCACGCAGGCTATACATTAGAATAGAAAGAAATCTCTGACACTGAAGGTTTGTTACTTATCTCTCTGGATCCTCTTAGAATTCCTTCTAGAGATGTTGCTACTCTTTGACTATAAATATACATTGGATGAACCCGTCTTCTTGAATGCACCAAATGTACATCTTAGAAAAATGCTCGTGGGGAAGATGCTTCTGCGCTTCCTACTAAAGTATTGCTTTTCCTGTATTCCAGCAGCACGGTTCAAGTGCTGAATTAACTGCAATGAAAGCTCTAAGGAGAGGAGATGGCATCAGGATATTGGTTTGGCTGTTTGGTTTTTAATTAAATTTCATTACGAACCAGTAGCCATTATTACAGTTTGTGTGTAAAATTTAAAAAACATGGCACAAATGCACATAAACAAGGGCAGCAGCCTCTTGCATAAAGTCACTGCAAAGCTTGAACGTAAGTGCAGGCAATTTACAAACTTGCAGCAAATCTGTTCCTAACCCGGTATGTCTGGAAGAAGATTTGTCGAAGCCATCTCATCTGAAGATTTAGTTTTTAACTACACTGCCAGCCTTGTGTTTTCTTTCAGGCAGCATTCTGGTAAGCACGATCTTTGAGGAGCTAAACCGTGTGTTAAATCTTTGCCCCAGAAACAGCAGTCGTCTAGCATGTACTGTCCAAGTACTGCATGATGCCGTATTGTAGCTGGATTTTCTCATCTGCCAGCCATTTCCATTCACACAGAAAGGGTGTTCTGTCTTATTGCCATTGCTTTGATTTGTAAAGAACTGCTGTGGGGGAGTGTAACAGTGATGGTAACACAGGGGCTGGATATCTCTGTAGTTTCTGCCCTATTGTACAATGAAGGCATGCACTTGACACACAATTACAGCGGTCTTGGTTCTGCTTGGGTATTAAAATATACGAGAAGCTTACGTATCTCAGTGATATGTACAGTGATATGTTCTGTTCTACAGAACAGTGATGGTTCTGTAGTTCTGTAAAGCAGTGCATATTTTTGTAGCTTGTGCGTTTGTATGAAGTACCTCGTTTTGTGTTTACTGGCACTTTCTCATAGCTCAGATTTTTCGGAGCAAGTCAGATAACAACTGTGTTGGTTATCATATGGTTCTAGCAGATTTAATGGCAGTCATCAATGAAGTAGTTCATTAATATAAATAGATCATTTTCTGTTGAAATATTTGTGTTCTGTTGACTTGTATAAACATGTGTGAAAGCATCCAAAAGCCTTGGTGAAGCATAGGATGAGTATTAAAGGACAGTCAAGTTTCAATAGCCGTTCTCTTTTGGACACTTATAAAGTTAGAGTGGGTAAAAGTTATAGCGGCCTTTTAAATGCAGCAGAGTGTTCAGAGAATATTAAGCAATGAGTATTAGCATCTTGTCAATTATCCTAATATTAGTCTTCCAGATATACTCTGCCACACTATTTGGCTCAGTGTTCAGCTGTAAAACATCTTCACCATAAGATGACGTTCAGTTAACTGCTTTGTTGGAGCAAGTATTGAAAATGGATCACTTCTGGATGAGCTTCCAAAACCCGTGTTCCAAGGATCTGATCCATTCATCACTGCTGCTAAGTTCTGCTTCACTTCGAACTGCAAATAAGTGGAACTGGGCTTGCCGTGATCTCTATAGCTTGTGATATGGAAGAGTGCATGGATAGAGGTAAACGTTGTAACAGTTTCACTTTGAGTTTGAAGCTGGCAACAGCAAAATATTAAACTGTAAATAGTGAAGCATTTCTTGAAGATTTTGTTTTGGTAATCTGTGGCTTCAGCTGGATTTTCTTGATTATGATGATGTACATTCTAAAATGTCAGCAGAGGAGCATGCAAGTCAGTTTCAAATTAGATAATAACAAAAGCAGGCAAAAGGAGAAGAATCTGGTTTTTGTTCTCTTTATTACATTTCCCTTTCTTACAAGCTGATCAGACTGGATGCAGCTGATAGATATGGCTTTCAGGTGTTTTGCCATACTCCCCTCGATCCCTGGCTGCAGAGGGCCCTGGAGGTGGGTTTGTGGGGTCACTACATGCCTGCACTGCTTGCTTGGGCTCTGAGCCTCACTTAAGGTGTGTTCCTGTCTCACCCATTTCCTGCTAAACAAGAGAGGTGCTTATAAGTGTAAAATCATTGCAAGGAGGAGCTGACACAAAATGCTTGGCAGTTTTGTACTGCTGATCCCTTTAATGTCCCACTACCTAAACTGGAAATGGCTTCCATGTAATGCTTTTTAGCAGGGCTTCATCCTGGCAGGCCGTTTGCTTCTTGCTTACAGCACTGAAACTCAGAGCAGAGAGCAATCAGGCAGGGAGCGTGAGTAGTTCAGATTTTTCCCCAGTATTGCAGGGAGCAGGAAAATGAAAGGCTGTTGTGTTACAGTGGCACTAAAAATAGCTGTAGTTGACTCCACCCCATTATGATTTGCTTCCAAAAACACATTGAGCTAATGAATGAAAGTGAAGTATATTACATTCGTGTGCAGTCTGTTTTGTAGCATCCTTCAGCTTCTCCCAGTGATTCTGACATTTGTCTTTTTTTTTTTTAATCCAGTTTTCTAAAAGAAACCTTTAATTTTGATGTGAGCTGATTTAATGTGAGACTTCAGATAAATCCCAACAGTTTGACTGCTGTAGATACATCTTCCAGCACTTGAAACCAATTGCATTTAGTAATGGAAGTGTCACTAATCTCATGAGTTATTGGAGAAGTTGTTTCCCGTTCTTACAGGACTTTGTTGTGGTCATGCATTTTCTCTGAAGCCTGAGAATTGCCTGGAAAGCACTACTTGAACATCACCACATGGCTGAATCTACAAGCAACATTTGTCTTGCTTTAAAATGACTAATCAGTATTAGCACTAAGTGGCTTTTCTGTGTGATATGTTGGCTGTTTTCCTAGTTATAAAGCAGCGGTAGCAGTAAGTTTTAGGTAAAGGTATTCAGAGCTATGACCTTCCCATTTGAAAAGGTGGATGTCACAGGCCTGAGGGAAAATGGTATGAGTTAGAAGGGTGTTCATTAGCACCTTGTATGACATGCATTTTGGCAGTCAACACATGAAGTCTGAAGACTTCAGACTGATACGGAATAAATCTCCTTCCAGGAAAGGACACATAGAACTCTGAGTGGATTTGAACAAGCAGCTCTCTTTGTACACTTCTGTAGGAGCCCATCTGATGATGTCTTTTCTGCCCCTGATGAAACACTCCTACATTTCTGTCAGCTGCTAGTCGGTTTTGTTCTCCAGATGTCAGGTCTTACAGGTCTTTCTTTTCTCACATCTCTAACATCCGTGCTTTTGTAGCTTTTTCTTTCTTTTTTTTCTTTAAATACAAGGTCTTGGTCTTTAATCGAGGCACTGATGTTGCTCGGCCACTGACCAAACAGTGTTTGGCTTTATGTTCTGCTGCTGGTAGCACCTTTCCAACTCGCCTCTCATGTCTTTTGTTAAATATTTCACATATACAAATGGCAATGATTGAAATGTAACACCTGAATTTTCCAAAACTTAGCCTAAGATAAAATATCTATAATGTTAAAGCAAGGCAAATATTAAAAATAAGTATTTTTAAGGACACAGCGTTCGTTTTTATAATCTGTTACATTTGCAGGTTGCCTTTGGTTCTCTGAATGTAGTAACCTTACCAGAGTTTGTTTTATTAGTCTGAACTTTGCACTGTAATATTAAAGCCTGAGATGTATTTGCTAAACATTTTGCATATCAAAATGATGGTATGGATATCTTAAAATTCTTATTTGTTCTGGTAAGCTCATGATGATGGTTTTGGAGAATACAAGGTATTACCAGAACAAAGGTCAAAGTTTTACTGAGGTGACAATACCTTTCCTCTGTGACTCTTACTCGCTTTGTGGTAAGACATTTGGTTGATGGAACACAGCTGGGAGGCAAGGCTACCACTTTTCCTCTGTATGGGCTCAAGGAGTGATGTTTATATTGCTGTGGGACTCGAGGAGAGATTATGCTGCTGAGGAGAGTCACTTAAATGCCTAAATTTTGCTCCGTTATTTAAATAGGTTTGTGTCTACATTACAGACCCTGTTAGTTGCAGAATGAACAGGAGATATACAGCAACATTTATCAGAAGGATTAAAATCCAAAAGGCTTTCTCTTCATAGCTGGGTTTGAATCATGGAGTCCAGAGGAGATTGGTGGTTGTTTTGGAAAAGCAGTTGGGCTGTGTGGCTGCAGAAGAGGATTGAGCTGTCAGCCAGTGACGTAGATACCTACGCTGTGAGCAGCCTGACCTGGATGTAACAGTGCCTTTCTGCTGCTCTGTATGAGGTGCGAGGTGTGGGTTGTCAGCTCCGTGTAATTGATTCCTTCAGCCTAGGTGAGGAACGCTGTGACCCACCACAAGGTAATAACACAGCATGAAGCCAAAGAGGGCAGGCACATAGCTTACACCAGCTGTGCCTTTATTCCTACTGCGTAGTGTGGCTGAAGGGTCAAGTACACCTACGGTATATACGCAGCATTATTCCCCAAAAAGTAGTGATTTAATTTTATACGTCAAACCCAACTCTGTTCTTTCTGTTGTTTGATTTTTTTTCTTTTTTCTTTTTTTTTTCTTTTCTCCCTCCTTCCTAGCAGAACACTTTCATTTAGGCTTCAGACTGGTTGTTGACACAAAACAGCTATAGTATTCACTATTATTTTAAACCGTAGAGATTTGTTCCCAGCTGTCTGTAGATGCCTAAGGTGCTGTTTCTTTGCTTCCTTAAAATCCTGCTAGTCTTACTTTTTTATATCATTATAGGGATAATTACGTTTCTGTTCCTCTCATTAAGTCACAAGCTGACTTGAATTTTTTTTTAATGTCATCCCTGGCATTTCTTAAATAAAGACAAATTATGCACTCTCTATTTTCAGTATAAACGATTATAGCAAAAAGGATTTGATCGATACAGTTACAGCCAAATGTTACCAAAGCTTTGCTTTGGATTGTTATTTCAAGGGTAAAAAAGAATATTAGAACTAAAATAGGTGGATTTTGCATTTGCAGACTGCCTAAGAAGTGCTCTTCTAATAGATATTATGATGCATTTCATGTAGTAATGCTATTACTAAATAAATCTTATACTTTTCTTTTTGTTGATCTGTTTTTAGGATCCATACAATAGATTTAATGATGTGATGTACAGGTGGATCTCACTGGATAACTGGACTTACAGCAGGACATTCAAAACTCCTTTTGATGTCAGGTGTGCAATAAGAACGTGTCTAAAATAGTTTTGTGACATCTTTCATGCAGAATTGCTGGTTAATCCGTCAGCTCAAAATCTGCTTAATACTTTTGTACCTAATGAAACAAATTATGCAATATGTACAGCTGCAGAGCTGTTGCCCAAGGACACTGCAGGGGTTGCTTTTTCCCATTTTTATCTTCATTGTTAAAAATTACTTATGAGCTGCAGACTGTGGAAGAATAATGCTTAAGCTAATTGGAAGCGAGCCCGTCTGGTATTTCATGCGGATGTGAACTTGCAGGGTTGCAGACTTTTGAGCCGCTTCAGCTGTCATCTCCATTTGATTATTTAGAGATATAACGTAGCCACACTAAGTCAAACATTTTTGGATGCGTTTGATACAGCTGTTGCTATTAATAACTGAGACTTACATTTTTACATTATCTGTTTTCTGAATGTTGTTAACTGTAGGTATTCTAACAGTGTTTTATGTGTATGTTAACTTCTGCAGAAAGTGGCAGAAAGTGAATTTGGTTTTTGAGGGAGTAGATACAGTGGCACACATCCTGCTCAACAATGTCACTCTTGGGAGAACAAAGAACATGTTCAACAGATATGTAAGTAATGTGTTTAGTTTTGAAAGTGCCTCATTTTTCATTTAAAGCCATTCTGTGCTGAACACCTTCAATGCTTTTAAGTATGCATGAAAATAGGTGCTTGGAGCCATAAGTTGTTGACCTGAGGACCGCACATATAATCAGATAACTGTTGGAAAGAGAAGCGTGCTTGCCTTTTCAGTAGCAGCATGATCAGATCTAGAGGTAACAAAGCCTTGTTCAAAACCAGTGGACCCACACAAGAAGATCGGTTTAGCTAATAGTGCAAATCTTGCTTCTTGGATTCTGTCACAGCTCTAAGAAAACTTAAGCTTAAGTCTGTTTTATTTGCTATAAATCTGCTTACTAAGCGTGATTAGAATGGATCACATTTAAATACTGAAATGAAAATACACACAGTACAAAACTTTTATAAGTGTTTCCATTACTTTCCATTCTGCAGAGTTTTTGATATTTAGTATTGGGCTTTTGATGACGTTGCTACATCTTCCAGCTCAGCCTGTAGGAGCACGAGGGTATTCATCATAGAGTGACCTGGAGAGTGGCAAAAACATTCAAACTAATTTTATAGTTTTAAAGTGTAAAATGGTTCTGAGTACAAGTTGATCCTCATTTGATCCTTGCCTTTCTCTTGAAGGAATGAAAAAAAAGAAAATTGTTAGTGGCGTCATTTAGTTAAAATGGAAATCTGGTGTCTTCATATCTCTGCATTTACCATTCTGGCAGGTTTTACTGCGGGTACTGAACTGAGACATGAGAGCTAGATTCTGCCACCTGAGTCTGTGTGACCTGGGACAAATCACTCAGCTTCTCTGTGACTTAGTGTTGCCATCTGTGAAATGAGAGTTTTCATAGGGTTCTGAAGAAATCATGTAATATTTGGAGAGTATTTAAAGGACTACTAGTAGCAGGCTCTGTAGAATTGGGATGTGATATGGGTTTTGCTCTTATTTCTGCAACTTCATTCTGTATCAGACTGTTACAGTTCATGAAATGGCCTTCAGTGTATAACCAGAGTTAACTGTATCAGATTGAGTCCAGAATGGCTGTGACCCAGATTTCTGCTTTGTTCACCTTGTTACACACGATAACTATGTCTGCAGGAAGGTCTCTATGAAGGCTCTGTGTGGGTACAGAGCTGTATGCTATGAAAGTGAAGTGAGTGATGCTAGCTGGGCTGCTCACAGGTGGAAGAAATCACTAAGATTTGGTTTGTCACAAATGAACACTATTTAGAAGAAATGAGTGTTAGTTGTTAGAAGCATATTGTCTTGACAGTGCAGAACAATTCTGAAACTGAATGTTTGCCCCTCTCTGCAGCCACACTGAAGAGGCTTTTGTGTGCCAATGAAGAAGCCCCCAAATTCTTTGTGAGGTGCAAACGTGGGATGGGTGTCTGTAAGTTTTATGGATGGGAGGGAGGTGGTGTGAAATACAGGTTTGCAGCATTCAAGCAAAAGTCAGCTCAGCAATTTGTGATAAGAGAAGCTGGCAGCACAGTGTGAGTTGGAGGGAATCCTGTATAGAGCAGCTTTCTGATTTGGAACAAAATGCCTTTCTAAAAAAATGCAGGTGAGTTCTGAGTGAGGCAGGAGGGGAAAGATTCTCTAGCCATCCTCATTCTTCAAGCGGTTCAATGTGCAACCATACTGCTGCGGCCTGCAGTGAGGACTCAGCATGGGCAAAGTGGTTTGTCCAGAAAGATCTTGTATCTAGAATTCTACTGTGCATTTTGTTTTTTCAATAAGGAATAACCTTTCTTTTCTTCAAAACTAGAGCCTGTTGAAGCTGTAGTTCAAATGCTTTTGAATAATATATGTATGGTATTAAAACCCCAATGTGACAATGATTATAAGTCTCATAAATAATGTCAGCACTGTAATGATTTTGCTTTGTTCTCTTAACCTAGAGCTTTGATATTACCAGCATGATCAAGGAGGTCAACTTTATTCAAGTCCATTTCATATCAGCCATTTCATATGCTGCAGAGCAGAGCAGATGTCACAAAGCATACAGTGTCCCCCCGGCGTGCCCTCCACCTGTGCAGAAAGGCGAGTGCCATGCTAATTTCATCAGAAAGGTAGGTAAAGAACTGTCTGTCTTTGGCTTCAGGCATGAGGAGAGGAATGTGCTATGTGCTGTCCTTACAGATGTATTCTGAAACCTTCAATGTCATTTTATTAGTAGGATGTATTTTTCATTGTAATTCCTTTCTGCTGCATCCCCAAGAAACCTGTAACCAAGCATGTAGGTAATACAGGAGACGTATGAAGGCCAGGCTAACCACACCTACATGGTAGGAATTTTTAAAAGGCTTTTTTTTTTTATCAAGGAGTCAGCAAGGAGACTGGCTGCTAAGAGAGCAGTGTAGCACTGAAAAATGTGTAATCATTACATTTCGATCCGCTGGGTGGGTTTAGCAAGATATACTGACACTATTCCCTGTTACAGATACCAGTTTATATAGCCAAGGCTGTAAAGATTGCAGCCAAGCAGCTTTATGAGTGTTTGCTTTTTGCTCACGTTCTGTACTATTTATACTGGGCAGCTCTGTCCTGAGAAGTGTTATCTAACAGAGGACCTGTTCGCATCTTATTACCGTGCGACTTTTAGGTAGGTATTCAGTGAAACCAACAGTAATACACAAAGAATGAAACTCAGAAACTCTGACTTCATTGCTGTTCTCTGGGTAAACTATAATTTGTGTAGCATCTCATTTATTTGTGACAGCTTTGCAGAAGCCAGGGAGAGACAGTGGATAGGTGAATTTATGTAGGCCACTCCAAAAATAATGCCACCTATTTATTTCTGTGGAAACTACAACCCATACAAAGAGCACAAAACACTATTTAGTAGAGCACACTCTCAGCTACAAATACTCTTTTTCTACCACCATAAGCCGTGCATTTTTGCCAGCGATGAACAGAAGTCTGCATGCCATGCTCATAAGAATCTGCACGACAATCTGAACCGTAGCTTGTCTTTCACTTCACTGTCATCACTGCTGAAAGTCATCATCCACTGCCTCACTATGCTCACATCCGCTGTTTGGTCTCCATAAATGTTCAGCAAATGTCAATGAATGTCAATGGGTGTAATTTTTTTCTGCGTGGAGGAATTCAGTCGCACGTTTTTGCTTCGTATGCACTTCCATGTCAAGCGCCATGTTGTCAGACTGCCCCTCAGCTGCCATCTGTCACACAGCAACAACGTGTAACAGAATATCAATGGAAGGGTTCAACCGCTACTGCCATACCACCCACATCCCCTTCTGACATCACGGGCCAGTGTAATAAAATAGGAGGCATTACTTTTGGAGCAGCCCTTGTACTTTGGCATTGCCTTTATTTGTTTATAGCATATTTGTCTCCTCTTAAATGCCTTTCTTTTTAAGGAATTTTAAACTTTTTAAACAAGGTCTTGTAGAAGCCTCTCAAAAAGCAAGGAGAATCCTGTTAATCTAAACATGGGTGTAAATTGCTTTACATTTATTAACGGAAAGGTGTATTTCATGTTGTCCTCGGAACATACATCAGTATTAAGATGTTGTCTGTACCACTACTTGTGGCTGCTTTTATTTTTATTACATTTTAGAAAGTTGATTCATTTAGAAAGTTGATCCATGCTGTCTCCGCTATGTTTCTTAGAAATCGGTTCAGGGAGGAGCTTGAAAGGAAGAAGGCACTTGAGCAGCTGTAGTCTTATTTATAGAGCAAAAATGGCCAGAAATGATTTTGTACTTCACTGAACAGTACTTCAAAATTTGTACAAAAGTACCTTCATTCATTTTCTCAGAGGAGTTGCTTGACTGTTCTTGGAAACTGCTCCAGACATTTCCAGAAACATTTTTAGTTCCAAGTATGTGGTAAAAGCAGTAATGATGTCACATATAAAAGTAAACAAACGCACTAGAACATAACTAAATGAAGCTGGCTGCTTATCATCTTGTAGTAAAGGAGAGCTGAGTGCATGTTTGAGGTTCAGCATTAAGTGCAGTAAGTGTATCTAAATCTTAACACCAATTTGTGGTGAAACACAAGTCTTTCTCTAGTAAATGTTCTTTAGTGATATGAGCATATTGTTCTTACGACATTATTTCTGATAGTGTCTGCAATATTATTAGTGAAACCTGACCATCTATCAGCGATTCATTTGCTTATCTTTTGTAAAGGGAAAATTGCTTTCAATCTGATTTGTTTTCTAAGAATGCATTGTCCCAGTTTTCATACTTGAAATTGGTGCGGTGCTCGCTTCCTGGAAGGCTGTTTTGCGACTTGATAGGCAGGCAGACTGACTCCAGCGATGCAGGGGATAGGCCAGACTTGTGCGATGTGGTTTGCCAAAATTAGTATGACTCGGCTGTAAGTTATTAGTCACTAAATTTAGAACTATATGTCACTCTACAAGACTTTAAGGAGATCTATTGTATTTGCTTTGAGGCCTGCGGCTGTGTGAAGCTTGGAGGACAGCTGAATAGATGTCTTTAAGCGGTTTGTTAAGCAGAGATCTCACTATGTTTGAAAAACAGCTAAATGGAAAGCACCACTTCTGTGCCTGACAAGCATTTTATAATTCAGATGGTTATTAGAATCAAAACTAAGATATTCCTTGACCATATTTTTGTTCCCTTTGTTTTTGTATGAAAGAACCATAAAAAATAGGGAAACAGTGAGCAGAACTGAACTGCACAAATACACCAGACATGTACATCTCTTTCCTTGTACTAATCTATGGTGTTACCACGAAAAAAAGAGGTTAAAATATTTTAGATATGCCCACAATGTTTAATCATTCTTTTCCAGAGCTTCTCTTGGTAATGATTCATTTTCCGCTTACTTTGTCTTTTAGTTATGAAATTAAATACTGACCTTACAAACTAAGATAATTCAGAACAGAACTGAAAGTAACCTTCTGGCTTCCTTTTTTTCCATCTTAACATTTTATTTTATTTTCAGATGTTGGGATAAGTGATTTACTCTTTTACTAATACTAAATTTTAATATATGTGGAAATTTAATACAAAGTTGTATTTTTATATAATACAGGTAGTAGCAACAGTTCTGTTCAAGGAGTGAGAGGAAAGATACTGTAGGCTATTCTGAATTGAAGGAAATTGGAAAAATTCTTTCACTGCATGATAATATTTCATTTCTAGATAGCAAATACTTTTTATTTCTGGTTCAGCATCAGTTTCTGTGTGAAAAATAGGCAATTATAATGTAATCATTTTGTATTCCAGGAGCAGTGTTCATTTAGCTGGGACTGGGGCCCTTCTTTTCCCACTCAAGGAATCTGGAAAGATGTGAGGATTGAGGCCTATAACCATTATCACTTGATTTACTTTTCTTTAACTCCTTTCTTTGGTAAGTCACATTACTACCTTTTATTATTTTTTCACCTCTGGAATACGGACCATTTTATTGTTAAGCTAAATTAACTGTCCATTTAGAAAAAGGTTCTATAGTTTTACTGTCACTTTGTAGTGCTTACCACAGCACACACTTTTAGGTCTTGAACCAGTACTTAGTATAAATAATAGCGATTAAAACGTTAGAATTCAGAATCTTTTTATGCTTGAAGATCACAGAATAACTTAAGAAATACTATATAGTGTAACTGAGGTTAGCCCCTGTTCACCCGTTTCAGAAAAATTCTTTTTTGTTGGCATGTATTTTTACTGGGACTCCCAGTAAATGAGTCACTTCTGTCGCACCTCCATTTTAAACAAAGACAAAGCTGCTATGGGAATTTAGTTCAGTGTTGGGAAGGCAAATGCAGAGCGAGCAGAGTTTCAGGAGCACTGAATTTTCAGGACACAGTGTGAAGCTTGAGACAGAAGAGCAGCGTTGTTATGCCATGGTAATTTGTTAAGGCTGCAATTTGAGAGGACAGCCTTCTGCATTCTTGCTATCTAACTTACCCAACCGGTTTCTTCCCTGGACATGCTCTTTGATTTTCCTCTCCTTTGTCTTGAAGATTATTGCGGCTGAGCAAAGTAGTTAATTTTCTGTCAAAACTTTTTGTAAAAGGTAATGTAGCCCATTGAAGACCACCTGCACGTTTTCACTGCCTGTTGAGCCCGGTCTTCAGTGGAGTAAAGGCCAGCACGTGAGTCCCCTGCACTGGGTTGAATTTCAGCCCTTGCGAACAGGGTTTTTGTGTAGGAATAAAAGAGGAAGACGTCACTCTCTGAATGCTTTTAAAGCTTCCTGAAATAGCTGCAGATCTCAGTTAGAATTAACGTGACTGGAATTTCCATGGAAAGCCCCAGCACAGGCTCTGTGCTCTCTAGAACTTTGTTACAGTAAAAATCTTTTCTGGTCCCTCCCACATTCCCACAACTCCACCTTCTGGTAGGCAGTGTTAACTCTCTGAATAGCTTATAGAGAGCAAGCCTCTTTCATTCAACAGAGAGTATTTTGGAACCAGAGCTACAGCATATTAGTATTCATACGTAATAACATATGAAAAGTAAAGAATAAACGAACAACTTGAATTTAAACTGGCTATGTGCTTACATTGCTCAACAGATCTGGTGTCATTGCCTTTTGACCACTGAGTCTGTAAAAGATTCATTGTTCTTGATTTCTGTGCCTAGACACCATGTTTCAGGCAGTAAAAGGGTAGGCTGGAATTTCTTTATTCTCTTGGATGGAAGGGAAATTGCTCTGTAACTACCGACCCTTCTGATAGATTGTGTGGGTTTATCTTTTAAACCCTTCAACATTTCTGAAAATTCATCTATCCTGGCTAATGCTGGGTGTAATACGAACTTGCAAACCCATTCACTGCTCATAGTTCTAAAAAATGCAGTGAAAGTCACAGCAAGGCTGAATGTAATTGTTTGGTTTTGGAGGAAGCTCTCCTTTTTCCCTGGAAGGAGAGATAGAATATGTATGTGAAAAGAGGAAGTAGGTGATGAGCAGCTTATGTATACAAAATATGTCTCAGTTTTAGTTTTCCTTGTTTTCTGCTTTATGGGCATTCATCTATTATATATGAATATAGGAGTAGCCAAGATGTGCCTGTACATAGATAATATAATTGCTGAGATAAGTGAGAAATTCAAACATTAGACTTGAGTAACCTTGACCCTGGCTTGCCTTATTTGATAAGTCGTTCTGTAAAGGAGATGGCTCCCTCAGGTAGCAGTGGGGAGAGGTCTTGGGCAAGTCATAAACTTATTTCCTCCACCATACTTTTAAGAGCAGAAGGGATGTAATGATAGGGCCCGTCAAGTCTAGACACAATGGGCCCAATTCATTCTGAGCATAACTCCATTCATTTTGTTTAGTGACTCCGGGATGAATTGGGCTCATTTTCTGTTAATACTGGTTTTGTTTCATAGACAAAAGTGATTGTACTGCCTTGTGATTACGATCTTTCCCGAAGAGTACCATGTTCATATGAATGCTGACTAAAAGCAAATATGATGTCTGTGGGAGTTGGTAGAAAAAAGAAACATTTTCCTAATGATAAAGTGGTCGGTGTAATATTCTCTGACTTCTGTACAAAACTCTGAAAAAGCCCTGGATAGCTTTGGAATGAAAAGCATTATAAAATATAAATCACATTACGTAGTTCTATTCAAAGTCAGAAAATCTAATCTAATATCAAATGCACTAAGTAAGATTAGCCTTGCAGGTCTGGTTCAAACACAGCCTGAAAATTGTTAAATTTAATCCAAGCTATTTAAATTGTTTCTTTGATGAGAGATCATGTTAACGAGTAGGTACATAAACTCAATTCCTGTGTTCCCGTTTCTTCTTCCCCTTTACTAAGTGAGGAGAGCTCAGCAGTGGAGTCTCGAGATTGAGTCCATCTTTAAGGTAGTTGGCGCCAAGCCAATAGCAGGTCTTGCAACTGTGAACATTCCCAAACTGCAAACACAGCAAACATACAGTGTGAAGCTGCAACCTGGTGAAGGCAGTATTGTGCTGCTTGTAAACATCAGCAAGGTAAGGAGCCATGCATGGGAGCCCTAGCCAAATGCAAACTGTACTGTTTCACTTGGTTTTCAATGGGCCTTTCTGCTTCCATATCAGTATCTCCCTCTTCTTTCTTTCTTTGCTCCTGACTTTGACAAGTTCTGTAGCCCTTGCAGGATAGGAAAAAAGTTCTTTCCCTTGCTAAAAGTTGATATATTTTTTAAATCTGTGTAGCACAATGTCAAAAAAGATGATGAAGCCCTTCCTTTATTACAGAACAAAACAAAAAGATCGTGTCTTCGTGGCCATGGTTAAAAAAAGCTACTTAGGTAGATAAATTCTGCATACCATATTTCACTTCACTCTTCTGGCAGTAGGTATCTTGTCTTTCTTGCCATTGTTTATCTGGTTGATTGGGACTGGAATGTAATGCAAAAGAAAGAGAGGGAACATTCCTCAAACCTCTCAGTAAATACCCTTTCATGTAAATAAAAGCAAGAGAACCATGTGAAGAACCTGACTGGCAGTACTGTTGGTGGAAGTTTTGTGTAATAATTCCTTATATTGGCTTTTAATCATTTGGGTAGGCAAGGCCTAGAAGGAATTTTGGAGGTTAGAGGAAGCTCTAATGAAGAGAGAACTCAACTGTTTGATATACACCCCAAAGATAGAAGACAAAGGAATGGGCTCAGCTTCAGAGAGTGCTGGGAAACAATCTAGTGGCAGGCTTAAATCACCAGCATTATTTCCCTTCTTGAGTTCTTATGGTTTTTAGAAACTGCGTTGAGTTTTGTCACATAGATGTAATTAAGAAGATATGTCTAGGCTTGAACGCTGATGAAGAAAATCAGTGTTACCTGTTCCTGCTGAAAAATAGGTGTTTTGAATTAGGCAATGAGCCTGGTGGGGTAAGAAGAAGTATGAAGTTGGTCTTGGCTTCCTGCTTAGAAAGCGGGGGGCCCTGGTCAAGCTGACAGTAGCAGGCTCAGGCCAGTGGGCAGGTTGGGAGCCTGACAGGCACAGTACCAGCTGCATTTGACTGTGCTGTCCCTTGGAGACAAGCAAGAGCTGTTGTCTGCTTTGCTGCCATAGGGCACAGCCAGGTTTGTGGGCAAGCAGGCTGGGGCTTCAGATAGCTCTGGTAGTTAGTAACATCTTAATGTCTGTGATAACCTTTGGATGTTATACTGGCCTTTACCAAAAATTTTCTCTTTTGCTGTGTAACTGCATTTGTTTCCCCAGCTTGAATGTGTTATGTGCATATTCCTAAGTTATCTTGTCAGTTGTTTCAGTGGCGAAAAAGCGTGTTAAAGATGAGCAGGACATTTGTGCTTCAGTATGCATGTTCAATGATTTGCCTGATGATGTGCTTCGCTTTATTTTGACATGAAAGCAGAAAAGTGTGTAAACATATGACTTTTGTAACTTTTGTCATCAGATGTGCAAGTTGTGTGAGTAATTACAAATACCTAGATTAATTTTAAGCAATCATTAGTCTCTGCTTAGCCTTTCCAGGGATTACATTGAGCAGGCACAACAATGTGAAGCTTCAAAAATGATTTATTTAATCACCCCACCCCCAACTTCAGAAGAAATCTGTTAGTGGGGTATAACTGCGAGCTTGTGAGGAAGTGCTTCCTTCAGAGCAGAGGCAACAGTGTGTTATTATTCTTTGTACACGGAGCGCTTTGCTGCATGAGCTCACAGCAGCTGATTTTGCAAGAAGACCTGCAGTGTGTTCTAACATATTGACTAGCATAAAGGAGCACTTGCTCTGTACAACAGTCTTGTGAGGTGCATGCTGAATAGAGAGACCTCACCAGAAATTTGTTTCTAGTTGAGAGTTTATTGCAGATTATGTTGCAAAGTCAGTAGATGTTTGAGTAGTGCATATAGCTGAGATCCTTATCCAGAAATCACCACACAAAGTGCTGTGTTGCTAACATGACAGCATTTTGCTTATCAGCTAATAGTGAGTGTGGGGATGACATCATTAGTGGCCAATGAAACACTCCAGCTTCTAGGTGGCTGCAAATGCTCCCTTGCTGTTGAGGCACATGATGATTTTGTGCTGCCATCTGTATTAATGCAATTCAGAGATGAGCACTTCAGCACAAGCAGTTATGATAACTCCAGATCAGGGAAGCTGAAATATTTCTAAATACATTAATTACTATGTCTAAGTGTGGCTACAGCAAAACATATTGTTGGGCTGCTCTCTGGTCTCCCTTTATACGGAAAGACTGAGGCACTCCTTTCACGACTCTACTCAGTGCTGATCCCTGCATTGTTTGATTGCATGCATTATTGCTTTCTTTCCATGATTTTTGTGCTGTGGAAACATTTGCTGGTAAACGCTGGCAACAGGACTGAGCAGCAGAAGTAGGCTACTGGAATGAAAAGGCATGTATGTGTAGGAAATTATTTTTATAAATATTACTCTCTGTGGCTAGAAAAATGAAAAAATAAAATCTTAAATCTTTTATGTTTCTGAAAATCTTGGAGTACTATTGAAATTATTAGGAAGCACAGAGAAAAAGCAGAAAGCAGCAAAATGAGTGAATGAAACCTCTTATTTGAAACAGCCTGCCCACAAACTACCAAAGTCATAAATGAAAAATGTCACCTCTGTAAATCTGATTTTGCGTATGATAGGTAAACAGGTCAATTAGATGAGGGGTATGATAGAGGCTAATGAGCAGTGTCTGCTCCTGAGACTCAGATATTTGAGTTTTGGAGGAGTGTTCTATCAGCCTTCCTCTCTGTCTAGACATGCACATGCATGCGTATACATGCTGATGGCCTGTTGTGGACTCAAAGCGTAGTAGTAGTAGTAGCTGAGACACAAAAGAAAGAGATCACACTTTGAAGACTTTTCACCTCAGTGCCCCAGCTGGAGGGATCCCACTTACCTTGGCTCAGCTGAGGCATGTAAACTCATCAGGCCTCTCAAAGGCAGCTGAGCACCCAGGTGTGTATTGTGTCTTTATTCACATAAATGTTCTGGCTTTTTCTCTTGTATGTTCAAGAACTCTACAGTAGAAACTTGGTGGCCAAATGGACATGGAAAACAAATTGGATACAATGTGACAACAACTTTCATCATGGAAGGAGGATACCAGATTGAGAAAATTTCGAAGGTGAGCCCTTCAGTTTGTTTTATAGCTGGCATTGCACTGCTAGAACATCTACTCTACATATCATGTATCTAAAGCTCTGAAGTATTTTGCTGGATTATAATATGCATGTGAAAGCACTGATGAAAAACAAGAGTTTTTTGATGTCGCAATGTATGTTTACCTGTTTTGTGGTAGCTTTAGCCTTTATAGATGTCTTTACTTTCATTCAGACTGGAAGATGGCTCACAGTTAGTTGGAAACATCAGAAAGGAAAAGATGTTTAACCTTTCTACCTTTAAAAAAAAAAAAAAAAAAGCACTTTTAAACTTGATCAGTCATGGTGATGTTTTTGTATTGGGTACTAAAAAGCTCATTTATATTTCTATAAACTGAATGTTGGGGAAGGTTTGTTTATTACAGGAATTTTTCTTGCTAATTCAGTTTTTTTTAAAAAAATATGGGATTGGTGTATTCTTAAGAAGCTAACGTACTTTCATTTGTTAGAATGTGATAGAAGTGCTTCAGGTTCCAGAAGAGGTAACATCTTAACACTGACCACAAAAGTAATAGTCAGAGATAAGATATTTGCTTAAGGGTTCCTGCAACATACTGGCTGTATAATTACCTGATTGTTGTTACTAATAAGCCCAGAAGAGATAATTCCCCACTATCCTTTGGAAAAACAAACAAAAAGCCAGTTACAAGTAAGGCTGAGCCCTTTATGCCATCAACATGTGGAAACAAGCACATTAACATATGCATTAGGTGATCCTGAGGTATACTGCTTCACTAAAATCTAATCTGGTCACCAGGCATCTAAAACTGCTATTCGCTGTAATGTTTGTTCGCATAGGAAACCTTACGAAAAACAGGAGCTTCTGGAGTCTCAGTCTTTGTAGGGCTAGTAGTAAGTTTGATTACGAAGTCCTAGGAATAGTTCTTTGCTATTACTGGTGATAAATTTTGAAAAAATTGAAAAAAAAACCATACTAAATAATCACAGTGTATTATGCTTGGGAAAATAAGTAGGAAATATGTCTAAAAGCCTGTATTTAAAAACAAACACATTATTGCTGTGTAAAAGCTGCACGTTTCTTCATAGGGAAATTAATTGTTTCAGTTTGGGTAATTCCATCAGGATATTTCATAGAGCCCTATGGCATACAGTCACAGGGGTTTCATGGTCTACATAGGATACTTAGAAGCCTTCTTTTTTTTTCCTCAAAGGGAAAAGCAGAAAAGAGCAAATGTACCACATTGCTGGCATTATGAATTAATCATGTATGAAGACTTTATAGATTCATAGTGCAAAGTGTAGCTGTCCTTCATGTGTTCTCTGAGTCTCTGCCTTGGATTTTGGCACATCCCTGCCCTGAGCCGTACACATGGATGAAGGCTCTGTATGCAGTTTTTTTTCTAGCACAATTTGCCCTCATGCCAGCAGAACTGAATAGCAATGTTTGTATGGCTTACTAAGAACTTTGGGTAGGTCAGGAAACACTTGCAGTGACAAACACTTCAGAAAGTTCCCGCAAGGCTTTTGCTGTGAACCCAGTGCTGTGTTCTGGTGAGATATATTTTTTTCCTTCTTAATAGATGTGAAACATTTTTCAAATGCTATGTCTCTGTATGAGTTCAGAGTATCTGCATACCTTTGGACAGACAAAAACTAAAGGGAAATAACTGTATACATAAGAATAAGTGTGAATCTTATGTCAGATCCAGCTGTCTTTAGCAGGGACTACTCTCTGTTTTTTCATATATTAGTCTCCAAAACATTAGCTAATCCTTTGGGAAATCCTCTAGGTAGCCTCCCACTTTGTGCTTGCAGAGACCTCTGGGTCTCTAGCCCGTTCTCCTGGGAGCCTCTTTGCCTGAGGAAGTACCTACATGCTGCCATTGAGAGAGCAGAAAAACAAAATAGAATAGAGCCAACATCCAGGATGAGGTGGGTTTCTGTATAGGTTTTGGTTTTCTGTTTGAATACTCTGTGTTGGAATTTGTTTCTCAGGATAAATTAAAACAAAGTCGTAGACAGAAATTACCTTAGAATGAAATGGATTTTCTTGAGAGAGGTTGAGTTCTGTTTGCTATTGATAAATTCCTTGATGTAGGTATGGCAAGAAGAAAAGTGACTTAGTACCTCTTTCACTGTCTTTTGAGGCATTTATTTGATTTTGGAATTAGTTTCCCCATCTTTCTGTATGCCTATTTCTTCAACACTGTATTTCATTTTTTCCCAGTACTATTTTAGTACTTGGATCTTAACCTCCAACCATCGTTCCTTCCTTGCCTATACACCCTCTTCTCCCCCAGGCCTTTTAACATGACTTCCAAAAGCCTCTCCATTTGACTTGGTAGTTTTCATACACATTTCATGCTGCATGCTAGTTAGTTAGATCTCTAGGGCATTCTGTGATCTTATTTCGGCTCTGGACATCTTTGTCCCTCTTGCTTTTCCTATTGCTGAATCAAAGAATGCCAGATGGTTTCCACAGCCATTGAGTACAGAGCCTTTGTATGTGACTCAAAGATACACATATCTGTTTCTTAATTGTTGAGTGAGTGTTTGTTTTTTGGTGGCTAGAAAGCCTCTTCTCCATGGGAGAAACATCAGTCCTTGGATAGCAAGATATGTCATGTCATGCACATTTGCAAAGTTGCCGTAGTCAGAGCCATAAGGATGCATAATCAAGTATGCCAGATCCTAGCAGTTCCCCTCTGCCTTTCTTTTACTCCGCTTGGCAGAAGAAAGCTGCAGTAGGAATGGGAAGAGGTGCTACCAGGTGGGCCCCTGGAGAGCAATGGTTTGAGAGCACAAAGTCTTCAACCCCTGGGATCTTGGAAATGTGAGGTGGGGCTGAGGAGATTTTCCCTGTGCTCATGCTGTGTGGGTGGTCCTGGCTGAGTGTTTCAGCCTCATAAATTGCCTCTGATTTGGCCAGTTGCATGAGTTCCACTTGAGGACAAATAAAGCAGTATCACATTACTTCTGTTAGTAATATAAATACTCCACTGCAACTGCACTCTGAGACAGTCCCAACCTGCCCGATGACAACCATTAAGAGGACCTCCCAAATACACGTCTATAAATCTTACTCCATTTTGTGCCACAAAAAAAAGAGTTGCACTGGAGACTAAAGAGTTTTTCTAAAAGTAATTTAGTTCACTAGAGGAAGGTCAGAACTCTTTAGTGTAGTACTCATGATGTAGGTTGTGGGGCTTTTTTGTAACCTTCAGCAGTTAGACGGTGAGAGTTGTATGATTACCATTTCTTTTTAAACTCAGCTTCTCATCTTAGAATATATATGCAAAATTCTATGAATGGGTGCAAGATTCCTGTCCTAAAGCTAAGTTAATCATGCTGGTCTCTTTTCAGCTGACCTAATGTGCAGCAAAATTGCAGTAGAAAAGAGATTGGATGCTGTGCCTAAGCATTTCTGTGAGCATAGAAACATTGGCCAGGGAATCAGAAGTGTCTTCTCAGTGGTCTAATTTTTGTAAGGTTTTTTTCTGTCACTGGGAATTCCTTTAGTGTTGATCCTTTACAGTAGTCCCAGTGCTGAGATCCTTTTGCCTTTAATCTACTGTTACCCCTAGGGCAACACTATACAACACTACAGGACCCGAGTTACATTGTTTTTTTTTTTTTTTTCGCCTTCAATTTGTATATTTTGTTCATTGTCACAGTGCAGAGGGATTGGGTTTGAGGTGAATGATCTGTGGTGTCCACTCATGCACCTAGTTTGCATTGCATCTGTCCAGGGATTTGATTAATCATTGTTCAGTTGACTAAGAAGCACTGAAGAGGAAGCAAAAAAAAAAAAAAAGCAACTATTTTTCTTGTCTTTTCTGCCACTGGAAATAATTTTCTGTCTATCTTCACAATTACTAGTAAGTTGAAAATTTGATAATCACAGTCACACAGTGGGATTAATTATGTCCCAGTTGAATACAGAATTGTTTGCTGTGTGAAATAAAGCATTACATTTCATTTTAAAGACAGATATATCAGTTGCACTTTAATTAGGTTAAATTTAGCCACGTTGACAGACAGATACAGTCCCAACTGTATCTTAAAGCAGACAGAGAACAGTTTGTACTCTGCTATACATTTTCAAAAGGTCACCTTATAAACAGTCACTTGAGGAAGAAGTGGTTGCTAGCTTAGAGGTAGCCTAGACAAAAACTGTTTCCTGCCCTCCAGTTCCAAACCTGTTGCTTAGTGAGCATTGGCTGAAATTTTCTGTTTGCTTTCATTCACTTTATTCAGTTTCCCAACTTTCTCCCAGTGATAATGAGCAACAGGTACCAGAAGAAAAAAAAAAAAAGAAAAAGAAAAAAAGGTTTTTTTCTGATCCAGATAAGTTACAGAGGAATAATGTTGTGAGGGGGAAAAAGTAGTAGAAAGTCTTTCTGAAAGAAGTGTATTCTGTAACGCTTGTAGCTGTGCAGGACCCAAGTGCGGTAGGTAGGGAAGATACCTCTGCAAAATAAGGGTTCAGTGCAAAATGTAACTGCGCTCCACCTAGGACTGCTTCATGGTATTATCTCTGTGTTGTGATGATTGAGATACCTCTTCAGAACAGCATTGTCACTTTAGCTGAAATGAAGTCCCATCAAACACCCAGAATGGTTTCTTGGGAAGTTTTCTTCTACTTGCAGTTAGGAGGAATGTTTTGTTGGTTTTTTTTCCAGTGTTTGCAGTGCATGATACCAGATATTAGGCTGAAAGAGCAGCTGTGGAAGATAGTTTGACATCTGCTTGAAATGTGCTTGTATCTGGAATGGACTTTAATACTTTACACAGAGTTAGTGACTGTTTAGCTGAACTGGTCTCTGTGAAACCTGATTGGTGAACATACTGTTCAAATACAGCTGTTAAGGCCAGAGGGGCCTTCACTTCCAAACCAGCATTTTTATTTGAATGCATATCTTTGAAGAGATATCATTTCTAGGCAACAACAGAATACGGTTTTGCTTTTACTGGATGAAACTGACTCTAGATGTTTAGGGACAAGATCTCCAGCAGAGCTTCTGCAGTATACTTGCATAAGGAGAAAGTTTCAGATTAGTGTGTCCAATCTAATGCAGCCACTGCATTCCTCTCAGTGATTCCTGAATAGAACTTCAACTGAAATTTGCATCAAGCAAACATGCACCTGTCTCGCACATACATGTGCAAACACTTAAAAATTTTTTTAAAACACTTTTAATTTCTGCTTGAAAAGTACCATAAGAGATAAAGCCATGTCTTCTGACTTCTTGACAACTTTTAAGTTATTGTTCAGCTGAATCATTTGCCTTATAGTTCTGATTTATTTTATTTTTTGTCTGCTTTAAACTTATGTTTTATGTCTTTACAGGCCTATTTTCGGACAGTAGAACTTGTTCAGGAGCCTATTCCTGGGTCTCCAGGTCTGAGTTTCTACTTCAGAATCAATGGCCAACCCATTTTCATGAAGGGCTCAAACTGGATTCCAGCAGATTCTTTCCAGGATAGAGTGACCTATGACACGTAAGCCACATTTGATATTTTCTTAGGAGAAAGGATCACCTTTACCTCCTCATGTTTCTCCATCAAATGTTGGCTCTGGTGTGGGTGGACTCCTTTCAAGGTAGGTGTAATATGATGGAAAATGCAGCAGTGACAGTAGAGCAGCAAGGTCCCAGGCTGCAGCAAGTGAGGATTTGCTCAAATGCAACAGCTGTGGGCACAGAAATAAAGGAAAGAAGCTGTTTATCTTCAGAAGGCTTCATTCAGGTACGCAGGGATCTCCAGCAAGATACCTGCAGCTCCACTGCCAACCCTTAAATGAGATCTGGGAAGGGGTGGATCCTGGCTCCACCCCTTCCAGTCACTCAGGTGCATTGCATGCACCTGAGCTCCTCTGGATTGGCCCTGCCTTCCCACCAGGTGCTCAATCACTGGTTCAAGCCATGACTTAGCATTTCCACTGCAGTAGAACACAAATTGCTGGGGGCTAAGGCCCTTGGAATTAAGACTTAATTAACGTTGCAAGATCTGAATGTTGTTCAATGCTTATAAGTGCAATAGTTTATGGGAGAATGGTTGTTTGCTGTCCACAGGTTACTGGCCTTCAGGCGTTTTTAGGAATAATCATAAGGCTGTCTGTTCCTATTGCCTGGAATGCAGTCAGCGACACTGGGAGGAAGAGCACTTCAGCCATGTTCCAAACCACGTAATGCAGGGAGGGAGAAATGCACAGCAGTCTCACTCTTCCCTATTTGGTCTGCTCTTGGATCTTGCTGATATGGCACGCAAGAAGTGGGATGGAGGCCACGCTATACTTTGGCTTTGTTAATAATATACAGTATTTTCATATGTTGTTCTGCCAATGCTTAAGTAAAAGTAGTCACGTAGGTTACTCCAGAAGTAATGCCATCTATTTATTTCCTTGAAAACTACGACACCTACAAAGAGTGCAGTAACGCTATTTGATAGAGAAAATTCTCAGCTATGAAACATCCTTTTGCAGCATAAACACCACCAGTAGCTATGCATTTTCACCAGCAATGAACAGGAGCCTGCATGCTGTGCTCGTAAAAATCTGTACCAGTGAAGGTGACCCACTGTCTCTGTTGCCACTGCTGAAACACACCACTCACCACATTGCTGTGCTCACATCTGCTGTTTGGTCTCCATAAATGTTCAGCAAGCATTGATGAATGTCAGTGGGTGCAATTTTTTCTGCATGGGAGGAATTCAGTGACACACCTTTGCTTCAAATGCACTTCTGTGTCAGGTTCCAGGTTGTCAGTCTGCCCCTCTGCTGCCATCTGTTGCACAGCAACAAAATGGAATATTGGGAGGAAGGTTCAACCTCCACTGCCATACCACCACCATCTGCCTCTGACATTGTGGGTCAACATAATAAAATAGGAGGCATTACTGTTACAGCAGCCCTCATGCAGGTGCCACTTCATCTATTTTGTGTTTACAGGGCCAAGTAACTTTGTTTACACAAAAAATTGCTTTTTGACGTCTCTCTCCAGACATGCAGGATATTAGAAGGTATCAGAATAGACTGGCTTCTGTCTGAATTACTAGGTTGCTTTCTAGAGATGAATGTTTGAGATTTTTTGTGATAGAAACTGCTATGAAAACTGCTATGAAAGTTGTGTGAATCTTCTTGTTGTATTTGACAGATTATGGCTACTCTTGAAGTCTGCAGCAGATGCTAACATGAATGCACTTAGGATTTGGGGAGGAGGAATATATGAGCAGGATGATTTCTACGATATTTGCGATGAACTGGGAATAATGGTAAAAAAAATAATACAGTGTATTTGGAAACAAGAACTTGTAAAGAAAAGTCTACTGTAAAAGAGCCAAATAAGAGAATTTAATACATGAGTTCTAACCATCTTTCCAAAGGATACATGGTGGAGTACCAATCTGAGAATTTGGATCAACCTTCTATGTGTATATATGGATATATACAACTTACAGATATATAGATATATATATCTATCTATATCTATCTATCTATATAGATATATATATAAATTTGTTTTGGAGTGTTTATATTAGCTTGTATTTTCTCTTCCAATTAAGGCTACGAATCTGTGGTCTTCATTTTTTACTCTGCCACCCTTCTCTGCCCAGAGTCTCGCTTTGGTCTTCCTTTTCTCTCTGCTGTCTCTGTTTTTCTGCTCTTACATTCCCCAGAATCTGAGCTAGAGGCTCGTGCCTTGAACTCTCTGTCTTCTGTTCAGACCCAGACTCTCCAACCTCTTCCGGTTCTACATTTTTTATTCTCTTGGAAAGGAATGAGAGGAAGAAATGAACATCTGAGTAACTAGTGTTAGTGATGTTAGTTAATGCTGAAAGTAGATATTTACACTGTGTTGATGTGCGCTATGTAAGAACTTCTGTGGGTTATAGTCTTGGAGTGGGCATCAACAGGGGCTTGCAACAGTTGGTCAAATAGCTGTGAAACAAGTACTGCATGGGAGAGGGGTTATTCACAAACTCAAATAGTAGTTTTTCTGCCACAGCCATACTGTGATTAGGGACTAACTCATGTGAGAATAGCTCTGCTGAAAAATCTGAGTATTTCAGTATATGCCCCAGGTTTGAGAGCAGAGACCTTGGAATCTGATCATTGTGAGGATTTAAGGCCTAATCTGTTTGACTTCTGTGCTTACTTCTGAGTAATCAAAACATCAAAGAAAGTAGTCATGTTTTTCCCTGCTGAGGAAATGAACGAAAATTTGTTTTTGTTTTGTTTTTTTTTTCTTCTACTCAATTTTCTTTTTTAAGTTTCATTTGGCCTGCATGGTAGACTTTATCCAAAGGGCCCTTTTGAACGATCTATAATTGAGTGTAAATATAGCTGTAAGGGAACACCTGCTGTAAACACTGATAATTTTAGATGAGTATCTTTTGATTATGTGAGTTTGGAGACACATGTTAATAAGCTTTGATGAAATAGGGACTAGATGAGTGAAGACTGAGTTGTATCAGGTATTTAAATCCCAAGAAGTGTGTTTGGTCTTTGCAGCATAGAAGAGCAGAGAAACAAAATTGATACCTTGCTGCCTTCTGCTTTATGTGCTTGGCAAAAAAAAAAAAACCTATTTTAGTCATCTGAATGTGTGCCCTGATTTTCAAGACTTCTGAACACTTGCAGTTCTTTCATTTTTGACGCTAGAAATCTAAGTAGGCCATACAGATCTGTGCCTGGGTAGTACTCAATGCAAGATGTAGATCTTATTTAACACTGAGAACAGCAAATAGATACAGAAAATCAGACCCTTATTCTCGTGCAGGATGATGCTGGAGGGCTGTAGTTTTATTCCTTCTGTTGGTCATGCAAAGGCTTAAAAGGGCGTTAGAGTCAAACTGTGTTTAAAGAGAAACAGTGATAGCTCACTGAAGGAAACAGCAAGAGAGAATAAATTTGGTACAGAGAATTTTGACTCCACAATCACTGAAAGATTCTGAGTAGTTCTTCAGCAATAGCCTTGCTTTTTCTTAGAGTGTTAGACTGGAACAATTATTAATAGATCTATTACACATTTTTCTTGTGGGAAATAGGGGAAGAGTAATGGGAAAATACGTCATTGCAAGGAAAACAAATTAATGAGAAGCTGAGCTGGCTCTCCCCATTATTTATGTAGAATGGTGTTCAGAAAAGTGTAGTCTGTTGGAAAGGACTCACTATATTAAGATGCTCCTTCAAGCTTTCCATTTGAGATAGGTTATCAGGAGTCTAATTTATGGCACTTAAAATACAGGACAGGTAGAACAAGAAATCCTGCCCATCTCACTGGGCTTCTTCCTTTCCATTTTTTGGTAATTCTTCTTTAAGTTACAAATGAAGGAATTTGTTCTTTAGTGATATCTGCTTGATCTTTAAACCATGCTCTTAAACTAGATCCTTTGTTTCTGCCTCACTGAGCATGATTTGCTCTTTTTAAGATCAGTCTGTGCATTTGTTGTGGAAGCATTTTGTTAAGAAATGTACTTGAAGACCTGTTAAATGTACTTGATACCACATCAGAAGAATTACTTTCTTCTTTTCGTAAGTAATGGGGATTTGGTGTTACACATGCAAAGCATTAAATTTAAAATTGCTCAGTTCAGCTGGAGACTCCCTCATATTCATAACTGAACAGTGCATGGATTCTAATTATTCCATTGAAACCTAATGAAATCCATCTTACTGAGAAATACTGTACTTATCAGTGAAGGCTGTCAGGATCTACTTTCTAAGGGTGAATATTTTGTAACTCTTCATGTTGAAGAAAACCACATTTGAGTACGATCGTGATGAATGCCACAGAGAGTGTGATTGTTTTGGTGATGCTTTCCAAGAACAACAGATACAGTGTTTCAGTTTAATTCTCTTTGAGATAAATAACTTCTGTCTTGGCAAAGTATTGTGCATCCCAGTAAGCATCTGTTTTTCAAATATGGAAAATGATTTACTAACAGATTATTTTCCATTTTCTTTCCTATTTCTCATAGATTTGGCAGGATTTTATGTTTGCATGTGCACTGTATCCAACAGACCAGGATTACTTGGAATCAGTAAGAGCAGAAGTTTCTCATCAGGTATTTTGTCTTTGCGATCTATTTCTCATAACCTAGTAGACTGAGAGAATAGTTTATGAGGGCTGCTCCAAAAGTAATGCCTCCTCATTATGTTGGCCCATGACATCAGAAGTGGATGGTGGTGGTATGGTAGTAGAGATGGAGCCTTCTGTTACGTTTTGTTGCTGAGTAACAGATGGCAGCAGAGGGGCAGTCTGATAATATGGCACCTGACATAGAAGTGTGTATAAAGCAAAGATGTGTCATTGAATTCCTCCATGTAGAAAACATTGCATCTGGTGATGTTTGCTGATGCTTGCTGAATGCTAATGGAGGCCATGCAGTGGATGAGAGCACAGTGAGGTGGTGGATGGTGTGTTTCAGCAGTGGTGACAGCAATGTGAAAGACAAGTCACGTTCCAGATGGCCTTGCAGATTTTTACAAGCGCAGCACACAGGCTCTTGTTCATCACTAGTGAAAATGCATAGCATCTGGTAGTGACTCTGTTGAAAAAGAGTGTTTTGTAGCTGAGAATTTGCTCTATTAAATGGTATTAACATGCTCATTGTATCTGTTCTATTTTCAGTGGAAGTAAACAGGGGGTATTACTTCCAGAGGGACCTACACATCTTCCCAGAAATGATTATTTGAAAGTATTTGTTGGTGTATGTTTAAGTAGCAGACACAAAATGTAACCATGCTCTTTAACTTGCTTGTAGTAGTGAGGCAGAGGTAAAGGCCTTCCTCATGTCCAAACTGCTCTTGAGGATGTTTAGAGTGAGTTCTAGTGATATCGACTTGTCTTAGCACAGATTTTACCCTTCACATGTGGCTGAATAGATGGGGATAGAGCTGTGTGTGTGTATGGTGGATGTGTGCCAGGATACTGAGTATACAAAAGTGTGGGCTGGCAGAAAAGTGGACAGACTGGATAAAAACATGGGACTTGTAGACGTAGCATACATAATATGCATGTGAACTCATAATTAAAGTAGTAACAAATAGATTTTTTTTTTTTTAAGAGAAATTGTTTTGCTTGACTTCTGAAACTGAATTGTCTTTCAGGTAAGACGGTTAAAATCCCACCCATCAGTTGTTCTGTGGAGTGGTAACAATGAAAACGAAGCAGCAATTGCAAGTAACTGGTTCTCCATACCACATGCTGACAGAGAAGTCTATATCAAAGATTATGTGATGCTTTATGTGAAGAACATCAGAGAAATAGTTCTTGCTGTAAGTGATTTCAAGAAAGTGTGGGGGGAATATGGCTTGGCAAAGTGTTTTAATGTTTGCAGTTTGAGCAACTTGGGATTTCTGTGCTTTTGTGTTGTTGGGTTGTTTTGTTTTGTTTAAATAATCTTTGAAAATGAAAAATGGCATGCTGCTGAGGAACTGTGCTTTCCAAGCTTGTGTAAGCTACTCTTTAAACTCAATAGTCATCCTCAAAACAAAACAAAAAATTGCTTTCGTCTTTAATGCCCTGCGATATGTAAAGATGACCTGAAAATGTAGACAGTCCTGCCTCCTTTTTCTTTACTATTTAATGCACTCCACAAATGCCTTCACTTGCAGTGGAGAAAAGTCAACTTGCCCATTAATTAATCAAGATGATCAATTTCCTTTGTCTTGACTTTGTTGATATAAGGTGGATTAACAACCCTCAATCTTTTAATTGCAGTCGAAGAAATTTGTGAAAACAGTATTTTTCCAGTGTGTGTTTCCAAGTATGTGACTGGAGTGTTTGGCTGAAGTAGGTTAAGCAAAAGCTGTGCCAAAATTTGTCCTTCTCATGTTCTTTGGCCATTATATTTTTTTCCTGTCATACACAGGGTTTTAGTTTTTTGATTTGTTTTGAACAGACTAATGATGTTTTACAGTATACAGAAACTAAATATTTGAGATAAGACTTAAACTGTGAGCATGCTGACCAGAAGCACCTGAAATCAATGATGATATCTCTTGTGATGTGGCTCTGCTCATTTTGCACAGTTCTTGTAGATTTATTTCTTCTTTATTGGAGGTACTGTAGCTCATTACTTCATAGAATCTACTTTTAACTAACTTTTGTTTGCATATGTGGGGTAGAATTGATTTGGAAGTCCCGAATTGATGCTATGTAACTGTATAGGGATTATAAATTATCCTTGAGCCATGGATGAGTATTCTTAAATCCTCTTTTAGCTAAGAGATGTGCAGAATGATTAAAATGTTGCAAGAGCTTTATCTGGCTAGAAATTCCCTCTTCAACAACTGAATGTGAGTTTTCTGTTAACCTAAAAATGCTAATGGTCTTTTCTTAACCCAGTTATCCAGCATGATGATACTGACTTCAAGGTATGATAATACTAGTCTAACCTCTGTCGTTTTCAGGATAAGGTGCATTTTATATTATGGAGCTTCATGATCTAAATTTTCCCTTGCGCTAAGCTAGGCAATTGGTGTGTATGTGACAGTGATGTTATTGCTTGTTATTAGAGGCTATTGACATTTTCGGAGTAATTGTACTCTGATTCATAGTATCTTTCTACTGGAAAGGTGGAGAAAAAGGAAAATAGTGAAAACGGGGCATCGTAGTGAAAGAACTTGCCAGAAAGGATCTGCTCTTGAGAAGTTACACATTCTAAGTGTTAATGGTGTCTTACAATCAAAATGTTAAGCAGAAATATAGGTGTCTATTTCTTAGTTTCTTTGAGCTGAGAGGTCAATGCAGGTATGCTGTGGTGTTTCTGTGATTGGCTGCGTGACTTGGGTGGCCAGTGTGTGTACAACGAAGTGAGGTATTCTGGCTTGATAATACTTTTTAGTTACACTCCACTCGTGTGTTATTTCTGTCAAGCCGGGATGCTCCTTTATTTTGAATCCATAGATTAACTATTTTGAGTGTCAGAAGGAACTGTACCAGTTAAATGATTTCAGGTTCTGTAAAATGCACCTCCACTACAAAAACGGTCTGGAAGAGCTGGGGTTGATCAGCCTGGAGAAGAGAAGGCTCTAGGGAGACCTGGTAGTGGCCTTTTGGTATATAGAAGGGAGCTACAAGAAAGAAGGCAACAGACTCTTGAGCAGGGTCTGTTGTGATAGGACAAGAGAAGATGGTTTCAAGCTTAAAGGGGAGAGATGTAGGTTGGGTAAAAGGAAAAAGTGAAAGTGGTGAGGCACTGGAACAGGTTACCCAGAGATGTGGTGGAAGCCTTGTCCCTGGAGACATTCAAGGCCAGACTGGACCAGGCTCTGAGCAACCTGATCTAGCTGTGCATGTCCCTGTTCATTGCAGGGGAGCTGGACTAAATGATCTTTAAAAGTCCCTTCCAACTCAAACAATTCTATGATAATGTAAACCAGCTGAGGAAATCAGTAATTGCTGGCAGAACAGGACTGTGTCACTTAAAAGACTTCACAGACTGAGCTAAAGACTTTGGGGAATCTAAGGTATCCTGTAACAAATTGTGCTTCAGTTAATTGTTAATTACTCACGTCCAAAATATTGGAGAGGGATGGATCTATTCTTTCTTAAAATGAAGCATGTATCTAAGTGCTTTACTGTGTTGGAGCCAATTGCTGTAACTTGTGGCTGTGGTAATTCAGGCCTCTGTCTTACAAGTAGGGTGACAAATGAATTATACCTGCAGAACAATTCCTTTGGTGCTTTGTAGAGTTGTAAAAGATGTTGTATACTAAACCTGCTGAGGTTATAAATAAATGCTGCTCTGAATAATCTTAAATGTAACCCCTGGTATAGTCCCATCTACTTTGATGTGCTGAGTCAGCCACAGTGACAGTAACCTGCAATACTATTGTACAGTCATTGGTAGCGGAATACCTTGGTTTTGTTGAGACTAAATTTAGGTAACTACTTAATAACAAAGGGGAAAAAAATCATGCTGGTATTGCTCCAAAGCGCAATAAAAGTAATGATTTACATAAAGAGGTCACAGTACTCAAATATTAATGTTCTTTGGGTTTATTTTTCACGAGATGCACTTTTAAATAGCTTTCATTAAGAATTTAGAAGTATATAAAGATAGCAAATCTCTTGATGTGAGGAAAAGAATCCCTTAGAACGGTGGAGCAAGCAATATCATGCCTAACTGTCTTCCAGGAAGAGGAATAAGAAGCTAATTAAGCTAGTAAAGATGATGGCTGACACAAAGAGGATTGTTTTCTAAGTTGTGACTCAGAAATTTGGAAAAAGCGTGTTCTTCTTTGCCCTTTTCCTTTTCAAAATACGTTTCAGATATTCAGATGATAAAAGCCAATCATTTTATGAGAAGTAGTAGTGATGTTTTGTTTTTTTTTCTAATCACAGGAAGATAAAAGTCGTCCTTTTGTTGTATCCAGTCCTACCAATGGTTTGGAGTCGATTAAAGAGGGCTGGCTCTCTGAGAATCCTTATGACACGCATTATGGTGACACTCACTTTTACGACTACAGCAGTGACTGCTGGAATTGGTCAGTGTATCCTAGAACTCGTTTTGCTTCAGAGTATGGATTTCAATCCTGGCCATCTTTCAGTACGCTGGAAAAGGTAAGGCTGATCTTCCGAACCTTATTGTTCCCTATGCTCTCCTTTAGTGAGGGTAGTGAATCTCTTTCCAACAAACCAGAGCATCATGACTGCAGCTGGGATAATACAGTGTGAGGTGCGGTACGTGGCAGGTGGGATAGAAGTGTGTAGTGCTGTGGAGGAAAGGGAAAAAACCGGACTGCATCCTTCCTCAGTGGCTGAAAAATTTGCCTTGTCATTGCAAGAGAAACCAAGTTTAATGTAATTAGGGGTGTTTATTAGGGCTGCCATGATAGGAATGCTAGGGAACAGTCTTGAATATTTTTATAATTAACTGGGTTTTAAAAATTATTTTCTGTTTGTAACCAGTAACTGGCACTTTTCTCCATTTGAAGAGCTCAAGAATCTTGTATAGATTGAAATGTTAAGTTGCTGCCCAACCCTGGCTACTAGCTTAATTCCAAGTGGACTTGTCTTACAGGTCCTTCTTCCCTTGGATATGATCTATGAAGGATAAGCGATATTATCACTCATTATATTGAAACATCAGGTGGCTGTACCTAATAGATGGGAGAATGTTACGTGACTATTAATTTTAATTCTTTTTGATGTATGGCTTAGTAATGATTGCCTACCATGTTTCTGTGGCTGTGCTGAAGGTTCATTTAGAAATACAAAAACCACAACCAGTGCTGGTTTGTGCTGAATTCTAAAATTTATTAGTTTTTATTGCTTTTACCAATTTATTTGCTTATATTCAATACATAATGAAAAAAATATTGGAGAGAGTTTGGTTTTTGTCTCCTATTAAATCAGGATACTGTATATTGTTTGATTTTCTTTTCTCTAGTTCAAGCAGAGGTGCGTTGTCCTGTTTGTCCATTTGCTCAGAGATGAATATCATGTTGATATGCATGCATCTGAAAGGAGTTCAAAATGTTCCTTTCAGTTTGCTGGGTTAAGTGTATTATCTGAGACATAATCAGTATGATCACCCATATTAACATAAAAGAAAATTTTTCAATCAATCTGACCTACAGTAGAACAAATTTCAGTAAAAGATGTTACTGAGATTGTAATTATGATGAAAGCTTAACAGTAGTAGCTGTATGAGCTGTAATGTATTGTTGTCCGTAGCTGGAAAAAAAGACGACTGTTTCATGCTCATTTGTTTCCAGAGGCAGATTATTGTAGCAGGTTTTGAATGTATATTACTAGAATTTTTAGCCCTGCTAGCTTTTGGTATTTATTAGCATGGAAGGAATACAACTTCTTACTTCGGAACATACAAAATGCACAGCTTTATGCCTATGTGTATTTAACTAGAGTACATTCTTTCATGTCCATAAAGTGTTTCTGATTTACTGTCAACCCAAACAAACTGTTGAGGTCCTGTGGTCAAACTCAGTCATAGGACAAATAACTGTAATGCTGCTGAGCCTTTTGAGCAGGTTCAGAAGCACTGTCTATTTTCAGGTGTTTGTATGAAGAGTTCGGACAAACAGTGTTACTGTCTGAAAAATCTTGCTTGACTGCATGAGGTGCTGTAAAAATGTATTGCCCACTTTAATGGTTTTGAGTGATGCTAGCAGGCTGTAATAGATACCTTTTTCTGAATAACCTGTCAATCATCATTCAGATATTTTACTTATGTTTTTTAAAGGTTTCCTCCACTGAGGACTGGTCATACGCAAGCAATTTCTCTCTCCATCGACAGCACCATGAAAATGGCAATGACCAGATGCTTCAACAGATTGGATATCATTTCAAGCTTCCCCAGACCACAGATCCCATAAGAAAGTTCAAAGATATGATTTACCTCACTCAGGTAACAGTGATATCTTCAGTATAAGTAGCTGTTCATATTTGTTCCCATAGTTACTATTAGTAGTTGAAACTGGACCTAATCTGTTAGGTAATGTTCAATCATACAGAAACAGTTTCTGTGCTGGAGTATTGGAGAGTCCAGTGTAATTTGGAACAGGCTTGTCTCCCAGTTGCTGTAGAGAATGCAGTTTCATCAAAGAAGAACTGGTATACTTCTCGGAGAATTTTGTGGGAAACTAGCTTAGTCATGAGGAAGTCAGCTGTGTGTGTTATCTTGACCTCTGCAAGACACACTTACACTGCTGGCTGGGATGCAGACCTACTGGTCTTTCTTGGTAGACAACTCTTCCTGGGGCTACTGTGCTATTCCTTGTTTTAGACAAAGTATGTTTTGCTTTTCATGTGGCCCATGGGGACATATTGCTTCTATTTTTGCCATAAGGAATGCATTAGCTTTTGAAACAAGATTATTTGTAGAGGCTGTAGTTGTCTGTGAGATCATCAGTAGCTTTTATTTTGTTGTGGTCTCAAATATTAATTCTTTTTTTTTCCTTTTTTCTTTTTTTTCAAATCAATAGATTATATTTTGCTTTTCATCTGAAGTAGTTTTGCCTCACACTTGGTTTTTTTCCTTGCAATTTCTATGTGACTTATAAATGATATTATTAAGCAAGTTTAAAGTGCTGTTACTTTTTTGTTGTGTTCCAAGAATTTCAGAAATGCTCTTGATGGCAGTAACTGGATTTGACAAAGTTTTAGATGTTTGAGAGCTGCTGTCAACAAGTTTTATATAAAACCGAAACAGCTGGAGAACTTTAAGCACTGATGACAAGAGAACAAGGATAGATGATGCTGTGAAATTGAAAGCAGGGGTAATACTTGCGCAGTGAGGTCCTGACTCTGAAAGCTATGGGAGTTTCTGCAGGATGAAGTCTGTAGAGGCTTTACTAACAAGTTAAACGATTTAAGAACACCAGAATCGTGAAAGCGGCAAGGAGAGTAAAGTTGGCTCTCATAGTTAACTAGAAGTGTAATCTTTATTCTTTAGGACCACTCAAAGGTTACTTTTTCCTTCATTTTGTGACTTCTTTAATAAGTCCCCATCCTAGTTAATACTCTTTGTGATGAAAATAACTGCTTATTTAGCTTCTATTGTGAACCTGGCCAATGCAAAATTATGGGAAGTCCTCTTTAAAGATCGGATGGGGAAGTTGGGAAAAAATGTGAATGCAGGTGAGAAAAAATTGCTTTTTGGGTGCACAATTTTGAACATGTAATGGGAATTTGTCTGTGTTTGAAGGTATGTGCTATTGCTCTGAAGTCTGTGTTATATGCGAGTAAATACATATTTTGAAAGTAAAGTACAGTAAAATAACTATTTTTTTAATGTATTTGACTCAAGGTGATGCAGGCTCAATGTGTAAAGACAGAAACTGAATTCTATCGTTCTAGTCGAAGTGAAATAATCAAGGGGGAAGGACACACAATGGGCGCTCTGTATTGGCAACTCAATGACATCTGGCAGGCACCTTCATGGTCTTCCTTGGGTAAGTTTTGCAACTGTCTGGTAAAATGTACCAACCAGTCCTTGGCTTCCTCAACTGGAAATATCAGAATAAGAAGTAAGGTTCTGCAGTCTCTCTTGGGAGTCTTTGCGCACTTTGTTTCTGTCCATCCTTTAGAAGTGCTTTCCAGAAGAGTGTTTTATAGAATCATCCTACAAATCTGCCAAAGAGGATAAGGAAAGAAGCAATTCCTTTACTATGGAAGTTTTGCTATTGAAGTTCAGATTCAGTAGCCACCAACTCATAGCCATGTTCTAGAAGGGTTTAGTTTAGAGAATTTAAAATCATATGTAGCTCCTAATTCTTTATACATGCTTTTCACATTTCTGCTAAGGAAATAAGGAAATCATTGAAGACTGATAAACCTGTCTATTAGGAAAGTGATAGTTAAGACTAGGGGTACAACCTCATTTTCCAGACAAATTTATGCTTTTTTTTTTTTTTTTTTGAGAGCGCTTTTTTTTTTCTCTTGGAAATTTATGAGAAGTTCTGTTTCCAGAAGGGCCTGGAAATCCCTGATTAGACAAAGGAGCACCCACCCACCTTGTGTGAGAGTAGATGGAGCAGGATAGGGAAGAGTAAGAAGGAGCTCCTGTATATAAAATTATGCTTTGCACAGTCGTAATTTGGTGATTTGTGCCCCCCTTCCTCCTGTGGTAAAGCAATGAAAACAGCTCCCTTCAGTAGGCAGTAGTGCATTGTCAAAAATCTATGGAACCATGATCCCGTCCTGAGAAAGACTGGACATACTATCTAGAGGTTAGGCATCTAGATTTCTTCTGTAGTCAGTTGGAAGAGATGGTTATTGCGTCCTCCGCTGTCTGATAAGTGGGATGAATTTTCCCTGCAGAATTTGCTTTTCATAGTAATTCGTATGAAACCTCTCACCCAGCATATAGCTTTTGAGAAGTTCTTTGTAGGAAAAGATAACTAGCTGAGGTTTGGTTTCTAACTTAATATCAAGTGAGTTGAATCACACTTTGTGACTTAATTATTCTGCTAGAATGCTATTTAGCTAGACTACACATGATATCTCCTTTTATTCTATATAATACATATTCTTTTTAGAACACCAGAGTGGAGTAAGGAGGCGTATGAAGAGGTAACTCACTTAGGCAGTAAGGAATAGGGAAAGAATGTGTGGTATGAGAGAAGTGGCTGTGTTTCATATTTTGAATGTTTTGTCTGGAAGTTATTTTGAAGTGGAGGTGCTGTTCAATGACAGTTAAATAGTACTTCAATTTTCTTTTTCAATTTTAGTTATTTGTCAAATATTCTGTTTTTGAAAATATTTTCTTAAGAATTTTATTTGTGGTGAAATATGAACGGACTAGAAAAACCTAGGATGCAGTGTGAAGTTCTCGATCTGTCCTTAGAAAAAATGCCATTTGGCCTTGTTTCAGAGACTTAGCATACCCCACCTTCCCCGTCTTATTTTTAGTTCTCTGGGAGTCATTTGTACCTCTCACTTTTTAATATTCATCTAGTCAAAGGAACAGCCAACAACAGCGAAAAACAAAGCAGTAGAAGTAGCAGACTATTTTATTTACAGGGGTCCAACTATAGCATTCTTATTTCTAGACTTCTGTGAGGAAAGAGAATATCGTAATGCTCATTTTTGTGATTCTAGCAATGACTGTTCTTAGACTTTCAATGCCTCAGAATGAAGAAAGATGCTTGAAAAAATGTCTTTTTATAAAGACAGAGGTGTATTGATAGATGAAATGATTGTGAAGACCATAAATATGTATTTTCAAGTACAGAGCTGATGTCATTGTAGAAAATGCATCAAATAGTTGAATTATTCATGTGTTGTTGAAGTTAGCTTACAGAAAAGAAGCTCAGCAGAGAAGCAGCTGTCCCTTTGTTTTGTTCTGTTTCCTCAGTGGAATGAGGAAAGGTTTAATATTCATTTAATTAGGCAGTGTAGTAGAGGGATTTTTTGAAATGCTAATAGCTGAAATTATGCAAAACTTCAGATAAATTAGTTTTATTTGCACTTCAAAAACATGTTTCTGTGCCTTGGCACAGTGGTATCACTGAAGTGCCTCTTATTTAAATCTGTTATTTCACAGAGTCCCATGGAAGTGGTTGTATAATTTCCTGTACCAAGCGGAAATGTTTCCTTGTGAAACGGGGAGCAGATATCTTATTTCAACTCACCTTCTTGATGTTTACTTGGAATAAAATGAAAACAGTGCAGTATTTCTGTCAACTGTTCAGAATTTAACAGGTTATACTACAACTGGGTTTTATTTGTTAGCACCTGTTTGTGAAACCCTTTGTGCCACATTGACCGCTTCAGCATCCGTGTTGTGTGTTTTGAAGAGTGCTGTGACGCACACAGCAATTCCCCCAACTGTGACCTTAAGGTACCCAACTCAGTTATCATGAGATTCCCTTGAAGAGAGAACTGGCTTTTATTGCAGGTTCAGTATTCAAAGCCCTCAGTGAGCTGACACCATAAGCTATTATGGAGAGTAATAGATTCGAACTCATGAGAGTGATGTGAGAAAAGAACTAGCTGCATGTTATCAGGTTGCATTTAGTGGTGTGATTAATTGAAAATCTGTTCCAGGGAGAAGATCTGCTTGTTCTCACTCCTGCTATGAGCGTAGAAAATCTCTGGGAACAGCCAGAAAAGGCTGGTGACATCTCTTTGCAAACCTAATTTTGGTTTCCTTTTCTGGAGTTCAGTATTACAAAGGGTGCAGACCCATGTTATTACCAGGAAAAAAATGGGAAACTTGGATTTCTTCAAGAATCCATTTAAATGTTGGAGGAGGAGTAGGAGGAGGAGGAAAACCACTCCAGGGCTGTTTTAACTAACTTTGGACTGTTGCCCTTGTTATGCATACCTGTAACAGGAAAGTTTAAACCCAGAAATATCTCAGGATAGCTACTTGATGTCCAGATTTCTGGCATTCATTTTTGGAGCAGGAGAAGTGTTTTATATGCAACTTGCCTAATTTTTAAATCAAGAAACACGACTCTGTGATGAGCTGAAAAATGCAACTTTTCTATCAGTGAGCTTCTGTGCTGTCTGAAGTTACTTCAATGGTAGCATTACCAAGATCCTACTGCTGGAAAAGTTACCTTTGAAAGTCTCTTTTTGTGTGAACCTGCTCCAGCAGTCTAGCTTTGTTCATCAAGTGGCTGTAGGCTTTTTTGGGAAAGGATATATCAGCCTTAAAAAGCTAATCTCAGGTAAGCAGACTAATGATGTTTGCAAACATCTTAAAACAATAGCTATAGTAGTTGAACCCTAGAATGAGTTTTGATATGGAAAAAATTCTTAAGTGTGTGGCTTGTTTGCTGTTGTTTGCCGATTGTGGGGTTTTTTTGTTGTTTGCTTGGTTGTTTTCTCCCTGCAAAGGTGTAATGCCAAGTTTACTCTGTATTGTTTTCTCCACAGTACCAGTTATCTGAGGATCTCTGTATTTGCTGCCTAGGTAGAAAACCTGTTTTTCCCTTCAGTAGCTATTGTAATGTGGTTACATAAAGAAAATTGGTCAGGAGTCAAGGCACAGGGGAAATGGAGGGTCAGGCCCAGTAGAAAAGAAATAGGAATTTATATTATGCTAAGTTACAGGAACTGCTCTACTTCAATTATTATTTTCAATTATTACTTCATTGTTTGTTTTCATACTTAAGACAGCAGAAGTCTAGATTTTCATCATGTAAATTAAACTGAAGAAAAACCTCAAGTCAGCAGGCACTGGAAACCTCAACCCATTTTGGGTGTCTTGTCTATGCTCATGGAGAGGGCTCTGTCTGAGGCCTACAGTGAAAAGCATTGTTGCACGACAGTTGGAATTCCTGAAAGTCTTGTGGCAGTCCTGAAGGCTTCTGAGATTTCAGACCTTCCCAGAGCCTGGGCTTGGTGCAGTGCTCATTTCTCATACAAGAGCAGCTGCTTATTATTTTTCAAGTAAGATACTGGCCCATAGTTGGTGTGTTTTAGGCAAGCCATTCGCAGTCCAAATCTCTCATCTCTTCATACTTTATGGCCCAGAAAAATAATTTGTTTGCACTCCTTGGTTTTGGAGGAATTGCACTTTAGACCTGTAGTTTCTACCAGGAATTGTCCTGGGAATGAAACAACATGGCTTTGTTCATGTGCTGAGTGGCACCAATATGCTCACTATGTTCGTCAGTATGGCAAACTGCCTGTTTTGAAGAAACTGTACACTGTACAGCCTCTCCTAATATAATTTTTCAGGCTTTGTCTCTTCAGGTTGCCTCGGTACAATTAACATGAATGCCAGTTGTATTTTGTTAGCAACAGTCTGATCTTATAACACAGTTCAGTTTTATATGACTTTTCCAGGCAGATTCAAGTTTTCTTGTCTGTTCTCCCACCTAGCTGATTGTGAGCTTGCTTAAAACAAGGTGATGTGAAGGGTACTGAGCTGGAGCTAATGCACTTTGTTCTCCATGAGGTTCATTCATGTCTGTGTGGAGTGCAGACTGTGCATGTTCAGGTCTGCCTATGAAAGCCACAAACACACCCTTTCAAGACCTGGATATGAAGTCCATAATTGTGAGGTGTTTACAAACAAAAAACACCGGGATATTACTGGAAATACTTCTCCAGCATCCCTGAACTTTAAACCTGCTGTATAAAACAAAAAACCAGAAAAAAAAAAAAAAAAAAGAAGTAGATATCTAAGTTTTTTTTAATGAGAAAATGCATCTGATTTGCTAACTGTTTTTAGTGCTATTTCAAAAACAGTTGAGCAAAGAGAATGAAAATGCTGACAGAGGATGCAAGGTAGAAAATAAATAAAGAAATATTTTGAAATGTTTGTGTGGCAGTGTTTCATCTGGCAAAGTTACTCTTTCTGGAGAGGAGACAGGGTTTATCATTTTTTTTGTCTAGTCTGTTAATGATAGACTGTCAAAATGTTAAAAGTAATGAGGTATAGTTTTCCTTTAAACAGGCGAAGCAAACTGGCTCATCTACAGCATGTCTTCAGTAGATCCCATGCGGTGAGCTTTATTTCTAGACCTTGCCAAATTCATTTTGTCAAACTTGGAGCTGTCCTTGGTTTGAATACTTGGGCTTCATTGCTCCTGGTCTTCTAGGGAAGAACTGGAAGGAGAACTGAGAAAAAGGGAAGAGAGAAATTAGGCGGACCGTTGTCTGTCTACTTACGATGGCGGGTGTTGGTGGCAATGCCACTAATGCCTGTCTTTGCCTGTATTCTCAACAGCATAGGAGGTCTAGCTGCTTGCTTAACATGTACTATGCTGTGTCAGTTCTGTTAAGACCTCTTGTGTTTGAGGCTTTCCTTAAGTAAATGACAGCATATCAATGGTAGGTCTAAAACTTTTTTAAAAATTTGACTTTTTGGCAAAGCTAAAAAAAAAAAAAAGTTCTTTAAAGAGCATCAAATTCATTCCAGAGGAGAGCCGTGCCTGGAAGGAAACAAGATTAACTTCAGTCACCCTCTTTACCTGATAGGCTGAAAAGGACTGGAGGGGATGTTATACTGCTAAAGCAGCACCTGAGAGTACAAGAAGGTGTTGTGTGCCAAGGTAAAGTTGGATTTTGTCTGAATCTTTCTCCCTTTTAACCTTTTCCCAGAGTATGGTGGAAAGTGGAAACTGCTCCATTATTTTGCCCAAAACTTCTTTGCCCCGCTGCTGCCTGTGGCCTATGAAGATAATGGTGTGTTGTACATCTATGGTATCTCAGATTTTCACACAGACTACAAGCTGACTTTGAAGGTAAGTGACACCTCTTCAATTACTCTCGTGTCTCTTGGTACAGAATGTCAGCTACTGAATACAGGAAAATTAAATGAACACATCTTCATATAGACAAACTTCTGTAAGTCCATTCCCTAACTCACCAGGATGCAATTTACTTGTGAACAGAGAAGGTCTCGTGGTTAGTGGCAGTTGGTGGCCGTGAATTAATAGTGACCCTGAAGTAATTGAATTTAAAATCTTTGGTGTGAGGAGAAAAACTGTCTCTAAAACCTCAACCCTGGATATAGGGAGAGCTGATTTCAAGCTGTCTTATAGTATCCTGGGAAATGACTTTTGAAGGCACTGGAGTCTGTCAGTGCTGGTCGCTTCTGAAGTATCGCCTCCTGTGAGCACAGGAACAGGCAATTCCAAAATGCTTGAAGTCAAGCAGGTGGGGCATAAGGCTGGCTTGGCTGAACAAAGATCTTCTAGAGCTTAGAAAAAGCTCTAGAAAAAGAAGGGGTATGGCTGCTGGAAGCAAGATCAGGCAACATGGAAGACTACAGGGATGCTGTTTGCAGGGAGAACATTCGTGTGGCCAGAGCTCAGTTAGAGCTCAAGATGAGTTATGTCAGATAACTCTGAGCAGCTTTAAGAAATCCATTCGTTTGTCTTTTTAAATCAGGCAGAGGAACTTGAATGAAAGAAAAAAGTCAACAAATTAATCACTTAACTGTATTTTCCAGCACATCCCTGACAGGAATTAGCAGCCCCTTCCTCTCAAGGAGTCTAGAGATTTAAAAAAAAAAAAAAAAAAAAAAATCACACACACACAAAAAACTTTACAGATGAGAAGAGCAACAGATCCAGACTGACTGCAACATTCATGTTGTTAGGTTTATGTGATGGTCTTATTATTCAATATTGATTGTTTAAATCTTTTCTTGTAGAGTTTCTTGCTATTAGAGGTGAAAATCATCTGGTACTGTCAGGAGAACATCTCTTCCAATGAGTATCAGGAAACTGAGGATACTGGGTTGTTTTCACAGATGTAACTTTTCTTGTGCTAAGCTTTGTGGTGTCTGAACAGGTCATTGTGAACTCCTGGAGTTCTTTGGAGCCAGTATGCACTCTCGCCAAAGATGGTGTGACTGTTAAAGCACAAAGTGCTTTTTCTATCTACAAGGAGTCCATAAATGTCTTGCTGGAAAGGTGCAGAAATTGTACCAGGAAAAGCTGTATTGTTTCTTTTTACCTTGTGGGAGAAGATGGACTCCAGAGTCCAATGAATCATCACTTCCTTTCATCCCTGAAGGATGCTGTAGGATTGGAAAAGGCGCAACTTAATGTAAGTCATGTTAAATTACTGTATTTGGTTTTGCTGATCCAAGTATTTTGAGCTGTTTGCCTCTGTTAGTTCCTGCTTTCGCTGAATGTTCTGTCTCTTTAGATGAAGTAATTTAGCTTCTATGTAGAGTTCAGAATCATGTGGGTTTTTTTCTGTCACCATATGCATATCTGAATAATACCGTTTTCTCCATGTATGTGTTTATTTGTTGTTTTTTTTTTTAAATAATGAAGTCTCCATTTCATTTGTTTTGTCTATATTTCACCTTACTGCTGTAGCATTGCTCCCTTCATTCTTGTCTCTAGACAGCAAATAGCATTGTGGCAAAGTGTTTTTGGCTTGAAAACATCAGTGTAGGTTGGTACTAGGTCAAGGTAGTTCAGTTGAGTGTGGAGTACATTAGTGTCAACAATATTTCTTCTTGAAGTGCTCCAAGCTCTTTTAGATCAGTGTAACGTTGCTAACATGCAATATTGCATGCTCATTTCCTTGTTCTGCAAATCCCTGCCTTCCAGACATGGGGGTAAGATTTGCCTAACAGTGATTGTTTCATAATATCTGTAAAGTGTGGCAGTCTTCTGAACAGACGCAAAAGCATTAAAGTGTTCCATAGTGGCTTACTCTGTTTACTGCTTTTCCCTGCATTTCTCCTGTTCCTTGCAAGCTTACTTCTATGTAAGTATATGCAGGCTTGCTCTGTGTGTGTGTACATACTCATGCACACACAGATTTGGTTGAACTTCACTTTTCAGTATGTAAATCGTACTGCAAAATTCTTAGTCAGCACAGTGGCTGAATGGGGACCTGTGTGTTCTCACATGTGGCTTCCAGACTGCAGCCTTGCTCTTTAGTGCTAAACTAAACAAGGGGAGAATAGAGGTCTTTAATCTCTTTAAATCTAGACCAGCATAATTGCTTTACAAAAAGAAAATGGGCTAGATTTTCCCCTCTTATCTCTTTGATGGCAGCAGGGCCTGCTTTCTGAGTATACAAAGGAAAGAAACCAGCCTGTTTTTTATTTATTTTTTTCAGCTGGTGGCACAATCTGGAGTCTGAGTCATGCTGGGGTGGGTGTTTTTTTTTTTTTTTTTTTTTTTTTTGAGGATGACATCACCAATAATAAAAGCTGTGCAACTGGAGCACTGCTGGGAAATTTCATGCCTTTTTCCCATGGCTGTGTTTTCTCTGCAGTAGCAGCAATGAGGATAGCTAGCAGGGATAAATGCAGAGTAGTTATTTTAAGAACGTATGCAGCTGTGATTTAAAAGTATTTCTGTTTCATGAGAAGGTGGTGCTTCTATACGTAGTTACAAATTATCTAACTAGACTTTCAAATATATTGCTAATCCAAGTGCTACCCTTCATAGCGTTGCTTACTGTTGCTTCAGTAAGTGCAAAATACAAATTCACGTGCTTTTTCTTAAAAATTAAGAATTTTTAATTCTTTAATTTTAAAATTTTTCTTTCAAGCAGGATGTGTTTTTTGCATTGTTTGCTCTCTGCATATTGGTGTTTAAGAGCAATGTAGCATAACGTTTCTTGACAGGGGATGGAGAGCTCTCCATGAAAATGCATCCTGGTTGTGCTTTTAAGCCTAAGAGAGATTAACTACTGATAGAACTTAATATTAGGCCTTGTTCTGATATTTCACAACATAGCTGCCTTTTCAGCGTAGCATAAAGACTTCACTGCCCTATTCTGTTAGGAAGAGGTGACCTCTTGTGTTGCTGTGACTTTTACCACCTTTGCATCTATGTGGTTCTATTACTGATGTAATCAGGAAGACCAGCTACTTTAGAGCATAAATTTATAGGTTATATGTGAAGTACGTAGGTAAAGGGGGAACTCCACAGTAAATCATCACAGTAAGTTTAGGATAGAAGTTCTGAGTATAAATCATATTACTATTTATTTGGTAATTTTCAAAAGAGGATAGTCAAGTGAAAACACTCCGTGGCATTTTTCACAATCTGTGTTATTCTGAAGAAAAGCTATCATCAATGCTTGCAGTTTTTGCATGATTGTTATGTATTTGACCTTTTAGTTCCAGAATATATTTCAATAATAGAATAGGAAAATAAGAATAACTTTAATCAAATGTGTTTTTTCAGTCTGTTTTAACCACAAACAACTCTTTCACAGTTTGGCTGTAACTGGTTACTGGTTCTTAGTAAGTATGTTTTTTATTTTTATTTCTTTTTTTCTTCTAGGCCACTGTATCCCAACAAGATGATGTTTATATATTTGATCTTCAGACTACTGCAATTGCTCCTTTTGTTACTCTGGATGTAGGGAGTATAAAGGGCAGGTTTAGTGACAATGGTTTCCTCATGATAGAAAAGAAGAAAGTGGTTATCTTTTATCCTTGGGAGCCTACCAGTGTTGAAGAACTAGAAAAATCATTCACCTTGACATCTTTGATGGACGTTGCCTGATGATTTTGTTCTAGATGACTAGACAGGAAGAGGAAAAACTTGGAAGAATTTGACTGTAGTTGAGGTGACCTACAAGATGAGATGACTGAATGTTTTGCTCTGTCATGTGTGAATTTTAACTGCTGGTTCAATGTAAAGATACCAACAACACAGCTTGCTTATAATATATGTGATGCATTGAAAGTAAGGCTTTCTCAGGTAATTGGAGAATTAGATCCCACACAAAATGGGAGGGGTTAGTTGGTGTAAGAGTCTTCCAATTCACGTAAAAGAAATTTCTGGGTTGTAGTTCTCTCCTAAGTCAAAGACAACACAAATACGTACCTCTAGACTGTGTTTGTAAAAATATATATTTTTTCCACTTTTAGAATGCTATAAGTGAAAAATCATCCTAGGACTACCAGAAGGTAAGGAAGAAGGGCAGGGAATGAAGCTGAGACCACCTCCACAGGCCCACCAAAGGAGTGGAACAGTGCATTTTGTTCACCTGGCTCCCTCTTAGAGTGGTTTGTTTTATCTGTGGAAGTCCCTGCCCCATTGGATCTATGGCTGTCACTCTGGTCCTGCCTACCTCCTGCAAGGTAGGCTTCTTAGTAAGCCTAAAATCTATCTAGTCAGACATCAGCGGGTCTGTTCTTGAATCCCGAAGTGGAATAATATACGAGACTTGCTTTCTTGTCTCTTCTCACTGGCCAGCTCAGTGCCATGGAGGTAGTCCAGTCTGTGGCTGGCTGCAAGGTGAGCATTGATGAAGCAGTTGTCAGCTCCAGCCACCCCAGGGGGCTCTGGCATCCCGCTGTAAAGGAGCGGGAGCATGAGAAAGCAGCTGGCCAGCACCAAACATAGGATGATGGTGTTCGCTGGCAGCATCCTTGCTTCATGCCACCCTCATGGTTCAACCTTGAGAGGCGTCCCTGAGGGCAGATCCTGCTGTACAGATTATTGCCATGCAGGAGAGGTCAAGGGGCTCTTCGCCTGCTCACCATTTATGGGGTAAGATGGTTGACTCAGTCATATTTTGTTTTTAGGTGTATGCTCAACTGGCGCTCAGCTGTTGAACCAGGTGTTTGCTATCAATTCTTTTAGCCCCCCCTAGTTTTAGTCAGATTTGTGGTCATTAATCTGGTTGTTTGTGCAAGGCCTTATTTGTGAGTCCTGGCTGAGGAAGGAAGATGGGAGAAAGAAAGGGAGAAGCACACCATCACACGAGGCTGCTGGCTGCTGCTCACTGCGTACCACTGCCTCATTTAAGTCCCTCTGCACGCTCCTCATGGCAGTGGCAACAGGGGGCCTGGAGATGTTCAAGAAGCACGTAGATGTGGTGCGCAGGGACATGGTTTAGTGGGCATGGTGGTCACAGGTTGATGGTTGAATCGTAGAAATCTTTTCCAACCTTAATTATTATATGGTTCCCAGACAGCTGCAGTCACGAACTTTGTTTGCTCATGTGGATTCCTGCTTAGTGTGGCATGGTACAAGATGTGCCTGGCTGTGAGAAAAGGAATGAGAGAAAAGTTGGCAAAGGTGCAAAGAGAAAGGAAGCAACAGAGAAAATAAATGGTTATTGAGAGGACCACAGAGTTAGAATCTTTTTCTCCGCTAAATGCATAGTGTGGGGACTGATGTTCTCACTTGTGCATTGCTGCTACCTCCTGGCACTCCTTGTGAGTGGCCTATGCCCCACTCTGGGCCTCCTCTCCTTTCAGAGGAGTTGGCTTAGCTTTGTTTATCAAGCAAATTGTGTCATAATTCTGCTTTGTGTGTGTTTGTTTGTTCTTAACCTCTTGTGTGTATGTTACCTCCGAAATATTATATGGGCATAATCAAAGGAAAACCTGAACATCTTTAATTTGTTTCTTTGTGTATACCTTTCCTGTTGAAGACACTGCTTACTCATCATTAGATCTGGGGGTCCATTATGTTCGTTAGTCTACACAGAGTAACTGTGCATCAACTTTTACTCTGTTTTTGAATTAGTTGTTCTTAAAATGTTCTGGCTTCCCATGGAAATGTCTCAGTTCGGCATTTAAAAATTAGAAAATAAATGTGCTTCAGTGCAGGGGCTACAGCAGTCTGTGGAGATGATAGGCTGAGGGTTTGGTCATCTGGAAGTCCAGGTCACCAAGCTGTGCCGCAAGCAGGTTGCTAAACATCAACCTCTTCTTTCAGATGTGATTTGAAATGCAGCTGAGATCTTGCAGGGGTTCCATGGGGAACCTGTCGCAGCGCAACCACAGTATGCATTTTCCTGCATTTTTCTACTTTACAGTAGAAAGCATCTGAACAAGCTGTGCTGGTGACATCCACCTCTGAAGTGAAAGGGCCATGTAGATGATATTTGCTGGGGGTGCTAGGGTGTGGAGTGCACGCAGGGAGAAAGGTTGTGTGTCCCACTGGTCAGTTAGAAAAACTGAAGCAAAGGGTTGCTTTGCTGCAGTGGCTGCAGTTTTAATGGGCAGTAGATAAACATCTTGACAGTGCTTGGTGATCTGCAGCTGTTTTTGGAATGGGTCATTAACCAAAAGGGAAATAGTCCTGAGGAAGAGGAAAAACTTGAACGTGAAACAGAAATGATGAATGGAATTTCCTTTCAAATGCTTTACTAGGTCATCAAAACAGCTAACTGAGCATTGGAGGTCTTTTCTGATTTAAGAGTTGTTAAAAGAAGATGTGAAATAATTAAAATATGTTTATGTGCCAATATTTATAGATAACGTTAAATAAATAGGGAAAGTGATAGCCATGAATCAAATTTTACAGAAAATACATGCACTGATAACCTCATGTAAATGGTACGTGAGAGCCACCCTGGGCCAAGAATAGGAGAAAAATCCTTTAGATTTTTCAGTGTCTTGGAATCAAGTGGATTCATAACAGCAATAGAGCTATATAAGGTAAGGATGAAAAAATGTAACCACTGTGCAGAAAATATGGGATAAATATTATTAATAAATATTACTGCAGCATATTAGGAAAAGAAGAGGTTGGTCAATATCTTTCTATCTTGCTTTGATGTAGAAATGTCTCTTCCAGGAACACCTAGCTAGAATTTCAAAATGGCACTTAATAGAATTCAATAAATAAAACAGACAGAATTACTTGCTTCAAATAATATTGAGAGGACTATCTTAAGACCAATGATATTTGTTCTAAGTGCATCTTGGAATATAAATGAAATTTCAGAGTCATAGAAGAAAGCTTTTGGATCTCTAGAAGCTATAAACAATGAACTTGAACAGCTGTGAACTTGTTTGGCCTGCCATGAATTTCAGGCAACGTCATGAAAGCTGTGATGTGGTTCATCGATAATGGAAATGGCTGTGCAACCAGTGCCCATCTGCAATGTTATACAGAAAAGTGCTCTTCTATAAATGTTTTTTTTGCTGTTGTGTTTTGCAGTTACCAGATTTCTGAAGGTCAGAAGCACCCTAATTCTGTGTCCATTCTTTCTCACTGGGAAGCTGTTGCTGAGCACTGCGTACTGCTATAGAAGGTTTACAATTGCTTAACCCAAATACTTGGTCTCAAAGCCGAATTTAGTGGAGGAGGTTCCCTTCTATTATAGTCTTAATATCCTTAATATGTTCTTTTGGTTTAATGGTGTTTCAGCAGATTTGTATTTACAGATGCTATTTTCCTTGCTCTTTACTGCAGCAGTGACTGTAACGTCTGCCTTGGTTGACTATTATCCCTTGGTGCTTTTGCTGTGATATACTTAATTACATTGTTCTGCTTTTGTCTCAGATCAGGGCAAGGACAAGAATATAACAGTGAAGAGATCTTTTGGAGTATCCATCCTATCTGCACATCATTCATTGCCATCTGAGTGCTGTTGCAGCGGCTCAACTGCACGTGAATTGCCAGGTGTATCTGATGGGTTGGGGATCGGCAGTGGTTGGATTAGGAAAAGCAGTTGTTAAGTGTCGTGGTGCTTGTCTGCATTGTCGTTGAATTATTGGTGGCCCAATCAGTATTCTTTCAGCATGTAGCCTTGCAGTACTTTAAGGGATTGCTGGGTTTGTTCATGCTGATGTTTTTTCTAATGGATGAAGACTGCTTCCCTGCCAGACTCCTGCTGGACTGTTCTCCACAAATAACAAAAGCAGCTGTCAGAGTTCCCTTCAGCAGGAGCCATGACCGGTACCCTGCCAGAACAGAACTTGAGAGCAGCTTTTGGTAGAAAGCTGTATGGTGTTAACTAAGGTGATGTCCTAAAACTGATCTCTGGCACCAACTTTGCTCTAGACTCCTTCAAGAGCTGCAGAGATGGTCTGTCTGATGGTCAGGGAGCTGCAGAAGACACTTCTTTGTTGATACTTTGTCACACAAGGAAGGCTTTTTCTTCTTTTTTTTTTTTTTTTTTTTTTTCCCTCAAGTTTACTACTAGCCATTTTTGGAAGCTTTTCTGGGTTTTATATCTCTGGTTTTCAGAGGTGTGTACCTAGGATTGCTCTCCGAATACGTAGCTCTTTGTCAGTCTGTGTTACCTGTTGCTTGCATAGCTCGGGGCCTGAACAATCTCTCTGCTTTAGAGGCACAACTTTCTTCAGCACTTTTATTTCTGTTAGTACCACTTCTGTCTTTGGAAGTGTGTAGCAGAGTCACTTCAGTGACTTACAGCACCATCAGTTGCAAGGGAAGAGGAAACTGGGTTTCTTGTTCTCAGAAAGGAACAGTTAAGGCTTGTAGCTTATGAGCCAGCCTTTACCTTGCTGGAGTCTTTTGTTTTCCTTTCTTACCCATTGAGGGAGAAGTTGAGTAAACCAGGACCTTGTTGCTTCAGTGTTTAAGGGCACGTTCCAGTCAAGGAATCAGGTTAACATAGTTGTCCTTCTCAATCAGATGTCAGAAAAGTCCCCGTTCAGTGAAATTAGGGATAGAGAAACAAGTCTTAAGTGAAAAATGCAGAACCTTAAAAATTTCTTGGTTTCATCTCCCAGCATTGAGAAAAGGCTACTGTATGTGGCCGCTGTAGGCCACAGGTTAACTGACAGTAAGTCAGTCACAAGTATTTGCTGTGTGTAATGAAGCCCACAGATCTGCTTGCACAGTTCTGTGTTGTGAAAGTAGCACGGCTAAATGGACGATGGAAAACTTTTTACAATTGGTTTTCCCACTGACTCATTTAAGAGTTCTATGGGCTTTCGATAATGTACATACTGCAGCCTAGCTCTAAGCAGGGCATCACATTACTTCATAACCCTGGATACAGAAAAGCATCTCCTGCAATTAACTGGTGCTGTAGTTTGCTTGTAGCTGTATGAATCTTTTGAATCCAGCAAAAGTTTGGATGAAACTTGCGGCACTCACTGCAGGACTGCTCTGCTTTAAGAGAGTTGTGTGTTCCAGAAGAGCTGGAAGCTGTGAGTGAGTATTGGCCTGTTGCGTCTTGAGCTAATGAATAGTCACCACTGTTCCTTGTCACCTCAAGGGAGGGAAGGTTGCTTTTTCCCTTAAACGTAGCACTTCACCAGCCCAGGAAAGGGAGAAAAGGCATTTCATACACCACTATGGGCTGGTAAACAAAAGTTACTGGAAACTCGCAGCCGTGGCAGACACTTTAAAAACAAGGTCAGTGGAACTTTCTAACTAGTCTTTTTTGCGTCAAACATAGAGAAGATCGTAGCGTTCTGTTGTCACACCATACTTTTGCTCTGTTTCCTATTTCTGGTGTCTGTTACTGTGGCACAGTAGCAAAACAATGCAGCAGATCCCAATTACTGCAAGTGCAGATTAGGTGTATTTCAGATTTAGATTCTTGCTGTAATTTATAATTCAGTAGTAAACTTGACTGAAAGAGTCTAAAGGTTACACCTGTCTATATAGTGGGAGGGAAAAATGCTTAATTAAATACCTTTGGAGGTATTTCTAGATGAATCTCTGCCAAAGGAACAGGAAGTGTGACTAGCACTCAGAGGAACAAGACCACAATGCAAGCATCTTGAGATACTTGAAGTTGTTAGTATATGCGTTTTGGCTCTTCCTCCAGCCTTGCCGTTCTATATGCTAACAGCAACGCACTCTGGGCTTCCTGCACTGTAATGCAGTAATGCTTGGAGTAAATAGGAGCTTGGCAGATTGCTGGAGCAGTTTTCCTAAAGGTTCTGTTGGCGAAAAGTTAAAAGTAACTCCAGAAATTGTGTTTTGGCTGCTCCTGTACAGGTTTAGAACAAACACGCACTTAGCTTTTCAGAACTTTAGTTAATAACAGGGTCTTGATTTTTTGTTTCTTCAGGGGTAACATGGAGTAGAATAGGAACAATACCCTGAGCTACAAGCCTGCAATTTTACTGAAGGAAAACATGAGTCAGCAGTGATTAGTCTTTGTTACTACCCTGTGTTGCTGTGGTCAAGTCTTCTCGCTGCTGGGTGGGACAAGGTTTCTCCATAAACCAGTTAAGCACAGGAGCTCTCAAGCAGTGAGCTTCTGGGTTCTCTCATTTCTTTGACCTGTCACGCTTGGGGAACAGGAATAGCACTCCTTTCTTGCATGAGGTGACATAAGAATAAATCTGTGTCTAAGGTGAGCTAATGGGATGTATAAATCTCTCTTAGTGGTTACCTGTTAACAGCTACTCAAAAAGTTTCTGTTGAGACTTGTGTGCATTGCTTATGCTTTTCTCTTGTAGACTGTGCTTGCTTCTTCCTCCTACGTGCACGGAGGCAGCAGTGTGCTTGGGCACTTCTCCTTCAGTGTGGTGCCTGCCTCCTTCCAGGTGCCAGAAGAATAAGGCTGCGTGCTCTGCAGAGGATGACCACCTGCTAATAAGGAAAAAGGTAAGGCAGGAAGAGCAAAGCTGTGTGCATGAGCATTTTCTTTGAATTAAGCTGAGGTAAACATGAAGCTCTCCACTAAATTCACTCTGTCGGTTTAGAACAATACAAAGAAGAAACAAATGCCTCTTCCGCTAGGCAGCCTGACACCTGTAGTGCTCCATTGCCAGCTGCTGGGTTCTGCCTCCTACTCTTGCCTGCTTCTGCATAACTGTGGGGTGTGCCTGTAGCACTTGATTAAGATGCTGAGGGTTAAAGTAGATGGGAGAAGTTGTGACCTGACTCTAGAAATTTCATGTTTCTGTTCGAGTTAGTTAGACTACATTAGTATTTTTCTATTACTAAACAAACAAACAAAAAAAGGTCTGAAGCTTCTGTTGCTGCAAAGAAACCTCAAAAGATGCCAGCCTGCCACTTAAGACACTTGAATATAAGGGGCCTTGGACATCTCTCCTGTGCATCGCACGGTCGCTAATCTGCTGATTAGCTGTTAGGCAGCATTTGGTCATGAAGCTCTTAAGAAAATACAGACCCAAGTGTCTTCTGGTGGTTTAAAAGCAGTAGAGGGCCAGAAGTGATGCTAAAGGTGTGCTCATCAACAGCCAGCCTGCCTTGGTGACCTGCAGGATTACAGAAACCTTGATAAAAGTCTCTGCCCTCCAGGCTGTGCTGGAAGTTCTGTGCCAGAAGGAGGTAGGTGCGACTCAGTGGCTCTGACAGGGACAGAATATGAGAACCTTAGCCTGTTTCTGCATTAAAAAATAGTTGCAGCTAGAAATGCAAGAGGAACACTGGACAACTACGCTCAAAAATCCACACACTGCTGCATTCATAGGCTGCGCATGTGGCAGTTGAAAGAAAGCACTGTATTTTTACCATTTTGTATCCTGTTTCTCTGGAATTAATTCAGCTGGATATAAAGTTACTTCAAAAGGTTTTTCACTGATCGTGACTTTATAGTAGTACTTCCTGTAAGGAATGGATGTATTGATATTATTTTATTTATATTATCTCCTTTCCCAGGAACCATATCCACATTATTGAAGACTGAGGTGAGCCAAGAATCATCAGTGTGTCAAAAGCTCCACCTTTGTGCCAAGAAAGCTGGCTATGAGTAAGTGATATGACAGCGCCTTGCATTTTTATAATTAAATCTGATAGCTGTTCTGTTTTCATAGTAGGGGCAATATCTGTAACTGTTGCATTCACTGGGATTATAGAGTTGTTTCAGGTAGCCCAACTAAGAACCAGCTCTTTAGTTTTGCTGATATACTGAATAGTTGATTTCAGCATAGATGACTCTGCTCCCAGAATTATGAGACCTGTCAAGGATTATGAATCAGAGGCTTTAATACCACAGCACGGATTCTCAGCTGCAGCTGATGCTCGTGGTCTCACTCTATGCAAGATACTTAAGTCTGAGGACAAGGGGCTTGCGACCTTTCATTTATTACTATTAAATCTTCTGTAACTAATTGCACTTGGAAGTTATGTAAAAATTAAGGCAAGCGTAGACGAGATTTCATTTTGAGTTTTTATTATAAAAGTAAAATAAAAATAAGCTTTTAAAAAGCACACATTTATTTTTTCAAAAAGGAACTGATATAAAAAACTATTTACAAGTAGGAAATGCAAAACTTGATTCTTTTTTAGTAAGAGGCACCAAAGATATGTTTAAATACATTATTTGAAATATACAAGATGCACTTTCTTTTTAGGATTCGTCTTTCAGAGGTGTCACTGTTGCGATTAAAGTCACTATTTTGCTTTGCCAGTGATTTTAGGAGCTTCTTCCAGACAACCGTGCTGCAAAACTTCTGAAGGGAACAGCCAGAACCCATCCTTTGATTGCTGTGTGCTTTACCTCTTTGAAGTAAGTGAGCTGATATTACGCATTAACAAGGAGTGACTTCCATCTATAAAAGAAAATCCTCACAAACCAGGTGAGCTCCGTCAGTCCGTCAGTGTCCAGTCCTTTGTATTAATGTGGCAGTGGAGCCCTGGTTCTCAGAGGTGGCTTATAAATGAATAGTACTTGAGGAAGGAAGCAAGGGTGAGGAGTCGCCACTGGTTCAGGCTTGCGTGTGGTTCCTCCAGTGCATTTCTGGTTGTGAATTTACTTCCCTCCAGCTGTGACAACACCAACGTAATTCTAAATGTCGGGGTTGTTCCTGTAACTGCATATATTGCTAACTGAAGTTACCTAGCTAGGTATATAATTGCTTTGAACTGAGCTTTCCTGGCCGTAGCCCAGGGTCATTTTGCTAAGTGTTACCAATGACTTGCTGTTCAGAGAGTCTGAATAAGTAAAGCTCAGTTTGCGGAAGGAGGTCTCTACACCGCTGTCACACGTGCTTTCAGTGTCTTGAAATTTGTGATTATAAAGTTCACCTGAGAGAGAGAGAGAGAGAAGGGAAATCAATTAGTTCATTTTACTTCGGCGACGTCCTGAAAGGTCAGAGGAATACAAACCAGTAGGTTACAACTCTTGTATAAGAAAATAACTGTAGCTGTAGGTACTGCTATTGGAAAAGGCTGTGCTATCAGCACAGGCTGAATGTTTTCAGTTGAGCAGAGTATGTGAGCTGATGCACTGCAGGCAGCGTTTGGGCGAGATGTGAAGTCTGGTGTGCTGCTGATGTTAATATTGTCACTGCAATGGAGTCAGGACTCTGCCCCAGTGTGGTAGCAGCAGGGCAAAAAGTTCTCTGCATCTCAGATGCATGGACTGCGCAAGTATACAGCCCCAGGATCAGGCTCCTAAAACTCTCATGTTATTTCACTTGCTGATTTCTGAGGTGTTTGTCTTGAACAATTTTCATCTAGTTATTAAAGTGAGACTGAAATACAAGCTGTCATCTGTGTAAGCTTCACAAAATAAGCACCTGATTGCAAGAGAACTGTATCAGAGCTGAAGTGAATAGAACAGCGGCCGGCGTATTACAGAGCCAAGTGGTATTTTTCTAAGCATCTGTTTTTGAAAAAATGACATTCATGTTGCAAAGCAGCAGAAACTCCCTTCTCCTTTAAGAATAGTCTAAAGAGGTAACATGAACACTTGCACCTTTCAAAAGTGTTTGTACGTTCTATGACTGAACAATGTACTAAAAAGTGTAAACTAGCAGCACAGTTAGATCAGGATGGTGTTGCTATGGTTGATTCTTTGAGAAATTTATGAACCCCAAACATCTGTGTTTGTCTAGATTGGGTGGAAGAAAGGGGCAAGTGAAAATATAATGGGAACGTGTATAAACCTGTGAATTCATTCCCTAGTTTACCTTTTGACTCTTAAAACGTCTAAGGAGTTTATATCAGTAAGTGGCAGATACCCACTTTAAGGAAAAAGTAGCCAGTTATACTCAATACTAGGGTAGTTCCGGTAGTTCAGTATACTCAGTACTAGGGTAGTTCAGGGCTACAGGTTAAAATCATCCATTTTTCCTCTTTCTTCTGCATCTAGTAAATGTCAGCTGAGAAAGCCCTATGTGGTAGGCAAGCAGAAACAGGTAAGCAGCTCAGAAGTGATGGGTAAGAAACTCTGCTGTCTATTAGTGAGGAGGGAGAACTAAAAAATGTTTTAAAAGCACTTGATGTGCTGTTAATTTTACCTGTCTCTCCCTTTGCAGAATTGGCTGGTGATGATGAAGGAAAAGCTTCTATTATGTTGTCCTCCTGGTGAGACTGCCTTTGTGAGCTAGATAGTGCTTTCTGAATTACTTCAATAGCTTCTGTATGATCCATCTGTCTCAAAGCAGCAATCAGCTCTTGAACTGTACCTCCAGAAATCTAAGAGAGGAGACAGCAGATGCTCAGCTTCATCCTGGCTAGCTAAAACCAAAGGGCTACACAGTATATCACTGTGCAGGAAGACAACATTCAGGGCACGTCTGCGTGTTCTTTATAACTTGTTACAGCTACGTTACCTTGTAGTTGTCTAGCAGGGTTTTCGAGGGTGAAGGGCTCAACCTGAAGGCATTATTAAGAATGCCAAGACCCAGCTTTTCTGCTAGAGTAGACCAGCTCTTGCTTGGATCAGGAGTTTCCAATAGCTTGTAAAGCTGCTGCTTGGAGCTTTCATTCAGCTCTCTCAGAGGGCCTGGGGAACAGAAAAATATGTTTGTTATTTACACGAGTCACACACCAGTTCACTTCCAAGCCAAATTTAAAAGTATCTATTTTAGCATCCGTTGGTATTTCCTAATACATTGCTGTAATATTGAAAACATAGAAACTTGGGTCCTCATGCCATGCTTCTTAACAGAATCTTGCTCAAAGACTGCAGTGGTAGTGAGTACCTCTTCTCCCCCCCACCTCCCTTACAAGCTGCTGCAGGGCAAATTCTTCTGCAAGCATACTTTCGGTACTCAGCTGTGCATTACCAAGGGGATGTTGCCAGGTCCTCTTTACAGTCGTTACCTTGTGTCAGTAAGTCCTCCGAAACTGCTGCTGCTGCTGTGTAGGGTTTGCCGTTTAATATGTCATACACCTAGGAGAACACATTCAATTTAGTATGTAGCAAAACCTGGTTATTTGTCCATTATTTTGACAAGTTTCAGTAGCACTGTTTATACAGTACTGTAAATGGGCCTTTTTTAAAAAAAATCACAGAAAACCTGCGTATAACTTGAGGGTAAATCTGTAAGCTCATCTCCCTTGCCCTTAAGCTCTGTCATCTGGCAATTATTGTCAGGATGCAGAAGCAGCCTGTGCAGTAAATAAGGGGCTGTAGCAGTAGTTAAGGGGGGAGTTAGCAGCTATCTACAACTAATAATTTCAAGCAAAGCCTGGGCTGGATTTTCACTTTTTCAATACCACTCCCCACCCTAGCTCCATATGATCAGAGATGCTGGCTACTTATATGCTCACATCATGCCAGCTGCATGTACTTAGATACTGTAGCTCAAACCATGTAATATAACCAGTGTTCAGGTAAGACACAAAAGTCTATTTTTCACTACACATCACCCACTTTGCAGTTCTAAAGACCACGCAGCAGAGAAACTTATTACACAAGTGTCTCACCCTGACCCTGTAGACCCTGAACGTGCACCTTCAAGCACATGCTGCTCAGTCTGCTGGATGCTTCTCCATACTGACAACCCCAGTGCAACTACTTTGAAGAAAGTAGGCTACTAAGAGGAGCTTTCTTCCAATACTACCTCACTGTTTCTTATGGTTCAAGTAAGTTTGTTTTTGATGTCAGTTTAGGTGCTGTAGAAGTTTGTCGCTATTTAAATAACTAGATGGAATGAAGCAAATTGGCTGAGAAAACTGAACTATCCTTTTTTTAACAGTAAAAGACAACAGTCCACGTACCTCCCAGTTGGCTGCCATATCCAGTGGTGTTGTTCCAGGTACAATTCCTTCATCATCCTCATCACCTTTCACATCTTCTACATCAAAGAGTGGCTCAAAGTTCTCAACGTGAGGATCTGCGCCTGGAAAACAAGCGTGCAAGAAATTTCTAAGGAAGGGCTTTAAAGCTGTTTTACACCGTGTTGTTGAAAAGCATAGTTTAAATAGCTAAATTAGAAGGTTTGCAATTCAAAACTTAGAATACATATCATGGGTTTTTTTAATAAACTGAAGTTAAATGTCACAACATCCCCGTGTATTCATCCATTATACAGATGGGGAAAAGAATGACAAGCAGTGCATTAAGGCCCAAAGAAAGAGTCCGACTATAGAAACTGACTTCCAGTTCCATTCTTGGCTCACATAGAGCATGCATGTGATGAAGCACTGGTGTGGGGCTTCCCTTTTGTAGTGTCAGAGAAAGCATGAGTGTTACTAAAAGACCAAGCACACAGCCAGAGCCAGCAGGAGGCTTGGATTTCAGTTTCAAAGGAGAAAATTCAGGTGTTAAGGGTTTAAACACAACTGAAAAAACCATTCCAATACATAATCAAAACTAACTTTACTGTAACGATGCAGAACTGGGGAGAAGTGTCCCCAGTTTCTTTGCCTTTAAAGCAGTCCCACCCTTATCCTAACTATAAAACTGGGTCTTCTGTCTGCTTCAGATATTAAAAAATATCTACAAATACCCCCAAACTTCCAAGAATGCTTGGGAACTATTTTTACTAACACAGGTTTGCTTTGCTTTTTTTAAGCCATTAGATGGTGCTAAAGAGTAGCAGAGCCCCTGAAACTAGGACTTTCCCGAGGAGAAACGAGCCTTTGTGCTTTTAACATCTGGTATCTTCTGCTCATTAAGAAGTTCACTGACTTCTGCGTGCAGCTCCCTAACCTGAATTGGCACAGTTAAAAAGAACACTGCAACAAATATTTGATTGAATACCTGCTGCTTTGAGAACTGCTGCCAGTTTTGCAAAGCCCCTCCCAGCTGCTATGTGAAGAGGCGTTGTACCATCGTATGTAGTGCTGTCCACATCTGCATCACCCTAAGTATTGAAAGAGAAGAAAAATGCTGTTCATCCATACAATACTGTTGCACAGAGCCTTGTGTCGGCATAAACCTTGCCGCTCTGCAAGCAGCACCATTCCATGCCTGTTTGCACAAAAGTTCCAATCGTTGTCTGAAAAGAATGAATGGGAAAGTGACTACAGCTGTTGGCACGCAAGAACAGATGGTGGTTGTGCACTGCAGTACTACAGCAGGAGGCATGCTGTCTGAACCCAAGTAGGTCAGGTAGATAAAACTCAAAAGCCACTTCGCATCCCATAATACTAATCAGATAATAGTTCTATTATCAGATTACCCGCAGCATTTGCTGTGCACTGAAAGCTGCCTTCCTGCTGCCCTTCAGCAGAGCAGACGGGCCGCTAGCACATCTGTACCCCATACCCAGGGGAGCTACTGCAGGTAGCTGTGGGTGTGCGCAATTAAGCACGCTAAGATCAAGGTGCTAGAGATGAGACAAATATTTACAGATACACACAGCTATCTCCCTGCACATCTGCATACGCATTCCACCGCACCAGATAAGCAACTTGTTCGTGAGTAGCTTCATTGGCTGCTGGGATTACTCAGTGCAAATTAAGCATGGCGCAGGCAGGCACGTCAGGGTCACAAACTCAGTTTCTCAGCTTACAGAAGGTTCATCAGCAGTGCTGAGTTAGAGATGCTAAACATTAGCGATAATTTTGCCGTTATATCAGTTAAAGTAATCAAGTCAATAAAGAGAAACACTACTTCAATTCCACTGAAGACTGACGTATTTTCAAGACTTTTAAAATATATATCTAGGAAGACCGGGGAAAAAGAAATTCTGCTCTCACCTCAAGCAAAAGGCAGCCTGCCAAGGGGATGTTCTCTTGTTCAACAGCTAAATGCAATGCAGTTCGTCCAGATTTTTGTTCCTGAGCATTGACGTTAACTCCAGCAGCAATCAGTAGTTTCAGACAGGACAAGCTATTGGCGATCACCACCATGTGAACTGCACTGAGACCTACACAAAAGCCGTTCATCGTGTACATTAACATTTGAAAAACACAGAAATGTAACAGTAATGGCTTCTTAAGCAGCCGCATCTCTGAGAGGCTGTGAAATGACCGAGAGTTACTGAGTTAGCTGAGCACAAGTGACCTTTGCCCGTCTATGCACCAAAAATGGTGTTAATTAAAATGTTGTCTGTGCATAGATTGGAACTATTTGTGTTACCGATGGTGACTCAAAACCATGCACGAAAAAAGAGTCAGCAAATTGCACAGCGGAACAGAAAGCAAGAATAAAGAGCTCACCCTAGAACGTTCTTGAAACATCCTGGAGAATAACTAGTGCTCCTTTAAGGTCAGGCAGCCCTGTCACCTCAACATTAACTGCAGTGGCTCAGAAAGAGAATCAGAAAGCTTTCCACTTATAAATAAGAAGAAGAATCAACCCTCTGTGAGGAACTTAACACAGGTTTTTAAATCGCATAATGACATTTTCAGGCCAGGTATTTTACTATCTATGTCTAGTGCGAGAGTACTACATTCAAATAAATGCCCTGTGCCATTGAGAAGTGGGAGAGTTGGGTCTCAATGGGTATTTTATAAGCTTTAAGACTCTGTGGTCCCAAAGTTCCAGATGTGATACTTGACACTGGTCCAGAAATGACTTTTGAGGGGACTTCATTCACTAGAGAGGAGGAAATATTTTCAGGTGGAATTTTTTTAGAAGTGGTTCTATAGGGCATCTCAAGAGGAACACGGTTCTTGAAATCCTGTGATACTGAAGGACAAAAAGTTAAAATCCATACTGTGTAATACGGACATCATCAATCGCTACGTTCTGTATAACCACAAAACCTACGCATCTGTGTTCTATTATCTGACTGCAGGTGTATAAAAGCCAAGGACATAACGCGTAAACCATGGAAAGATGCAACTTCCAAGGTCTGTGTCTGTGTAGAAAGACTGGGTTGTCAGAAATGGTGGGGTGCTTGTCTAGGAGGTAAGTGTAAAGTACAGGCACTATTGTTCCATACCTTCACCGTTGGACAGGTCGATCATTGAAGATGCCTTCTGATGCTTGAGGAGCAGACTCAGAATCTTGTCGTCTCCTTCAGCAGCAGCTAAATGTAAGACAGAATTACCATGGCGATCCAAAAGGTTGACATTTGCTCCAGCCTTCAGCAAGTCTTCTACCACCTCTGCCTGCTTTGTGATTACTGCCAGGTGCAAGGGGGTCTGGAAGTGACAGAAGTGAGCCATGAGAAGATGAGGGGCAACTACACCCCTTTACAGAAATCTGCTAAGCCAATAAAAGCACCTACTGTGAGGTGCTGCTCTACTTTAAAGCTGGCACAGGTGAAAAACTTGTGTACGAGTACATTTTCTTCTGCTGTATAACACAGATAGGGTTTCTACTTACTGGAAATAAAAGCCACCTCACCGGCGTCAGCAGTCAGACTTGAGGAGGAAGGAAGACATTGCCTACCCTGTGGACTGGGGGACTAACCTGGCTGTTTGTAGTGCAAGGGACTTGGGAAATGAGAGAATCCCTGTCCTCCCAGATGCAGTAACCCTGTTTACAGCTGCCCCCAGCCAAGCTCCTGCCACAGAAGGAGCACACACACTTTCTAGAGCCTCTTCAGCTCTGCCTCTGCAACTGAACCATACTCTAATTTTGCTCCTAAAAAAGCAAGTTCCCAGCCACAGGTTTAGGATTTCCTTATCCTTCAAAACAATTACGTACAAAAAAGCAGAAAAACTTGCTGTTCTGTTTGTCAAAGTTCAGATTACAATATCATCTAGCTGATACTGTTCCCATTTCTGCACAAAGACACCTGCAGCACTCAGGCTCTCAGGCTGAGATTTCAAGCTTTTCCAGAGGTTAACTGTATACTGCATCCTTGCCAGTAAGAAGCTTCATGGATCACAAAGTATGTATTTAACAGTGAGGCACTGCAGTGGCTTAGGAAATCGTATTCCTAACACTAAAATAATCTGAAAAACGCAGAAGATTCCATCTCCATATCATTATTTTTGTATTTACAGATGACTGTAAAAAAGGAACTGATTTCAGCTCTGTGCAATAAGCTTGTGTTTGTCAGTGGAATCACCGGTGTATTTGCAATTAATTACTTGAATTTATATGGCAAAGCATAATTAATCGTTCAGAGTATCTGTACAGAAGGGAAACCTTAGACTAAACCTGCATTTCCTCCCGTCATTGGCGTAAGGTTTAAGTGGAAGGCAGAACAGCTGGAGAAGTTCTGGTAGTTAAAGATTTATTTCTTGTATGGAGCACAGCTTTGCTTCCTATTTCTGTTAAACAGAGGGCATACAAAATTCAATTCAGAATCTTCTTGCTTTCATCACCTTCCACATTTCAAACTTCCTTTATGCGAACACAAAAATGAAACATGAAACAGAACAAAGAAGTCACAATAAAGCCTCTGAGATTATCTGCACAGAATGAAGCCTTGGCTTTAGCATTTACAGTTCGGAGCTGAACAGAAAGAAATGGCACAAATCTCAGAAGTGCTGCTGCGTGATGTCCAGCTGGGTACCTTTAGGACAACGGAATGGTGCGCATGGTCGAAACGAGCTTCTTGTACTGGCAAGTTTCCACAGCTCTTTTTAAAGCCCATCTAAGCTGCAGCAGCAAAAAAGCTCAGACTGTGTTGCAGATGAGCTGAGGAGAGAATTGTGCAGGGCTGCTAACAGTTACTTCCCTACTGGGGAAAATACATGCTTTTTTTTTTTTTTTTTTTTTCTTTTTTTTTTTAATGTTGTTACACTGTGAACCAGGAAATGAAAGAAAAGCCTTGGTGCTCATACAACCGGCACGAGGACCTTCTAGGCTTACAGAAAGACGCAGTTGTTACAAGCTTCTTCAGCAGCTCACTCGTGATCCTGAGTTATCCTGCATTAAAAAGTTTGAAAGAGCCCACAGTTGGCACACCAGTTCAGATCTCTGGTTTAATAACAGAGGAGCCAAATAATGAAAATACACAATGAAGAATTCAGTATTTTGGGGCTGTTCTATGATAAACAAATGGAGACGTTTCTCTTAACATCGAGGCAGTTAGGAATTAATAGAGGGAAAACACGCCTGTGTTCTTCCACCACCTCACAGCGTGTCATCGCGTTCCTCTGTCTGTGAAATTCTAAACCAGTTTGCCTTACTATCTGATCTGGGCTCATTCCGATGAACAGAAGGAAAATAAGACAGTAAGGAGAACAGTTTTTGCTGGCTGAACGATCTCCATCAGTTACCTCACCACAACAGCATACCTGATAAAGGTCATTTCTCATGTTGATAATGTTGTTATAATTCATATCTGGCATCACTTCCAAGAGGTTTTTAACCAGTTCTCTATGAAGGTGGATAATTGACAAATGAAGGACGCTGAAACAAAATAACAGATGAGCATTGTCACTCTATTCTCAAACCTACGATACAAATTCTAAGATTTGGCTGTACATTTGGCTATCAGAAGTCACGGACGACACCTAAAATGAATGCTAACATCAAAAAAATCGAGTCAGAAGAGAGCTGTGTTTAACCCTTCAATCACAAAAGGAGAATCAGGATGAATTTTGCTGGTCCTGACTATGACTTAACTACTAGTCCAACAAATAAAAACTTTGTATCACAAAAGAAACGTCTCAGAACTTGTTTGAAATACCCAGATTCTTCACTGTGTTTTCTTTCTGTGTTTTGAATTATTCAGCACACTGATATCTCTTCCTGTCAAAGCCTTCCTCCAGAATTTCCACAGCCCTCTGCCACCCAGGCAGATTTTCCCTCGGGGGTTCCCCCTTCCCCAGTCTGTGGGTTTTTCTTGTTTTCATTTTCAAACAGAAAAATGACTCAGGGCTCAGGCCAGTGACCAACAGCCCCAGGATTTGCAGCAGTGGCAAAAGGTGTCTTTCTTGCTGAAGGAAAAACGTGCCGAGGGACATGAGCGACTCTGCAAAGCAAAGCAACGCTTCTGCTGAGTTCCTGCTGCAGCCTTTCCTGTGCTCTGCTCCACAGACAGCTCCTTCACACCGCCAGCCAGAGTGGCTGTACTTGCCAAAAAACACCAGGAAAAAAGCAGGTTGTGACTCACCAGTGATCAGGTGTGATCACTCACCTGATTTGTCTCGTTTCTTTAAGATGTCATTTCAAAGCTGTGCCCTGTTTTAAATCACTCCTTATAGCAAGCTCTCCCTGGCCATCTCCTAGATTCTCTTAAGCCTTTTGCTGAGGACACACATCAGCACAGGTCACACAGTGTGCTTGTTAAGGAACCTGCTCCAGGAATACCCAAATACACTCACATCTACACTTGCATCAGAAAAATAAAGAAGCCCCTTGCCATTTCTGGCATAGAGTCCTCTTTCAGTTCAGAGTGAGCACTCCGTACCCCAAGATATGTCAAAAAGGAAAATAAACCCTCAAGATTTCTAAAACAAACTCATCCCTGAAGGGCTGTTTTATTGGCTCTGGATACTGCCATAGGCAGCACTGTGGCACTCTTCCTCCCTCAGCTCTTCCGTGCTGTTCCAACACTGCTGCCAAAGAAGTAGTGCTCCTCCGCTCCCCCAGGAGATACTCTCTATGCTCTCTCATGCTGACACTTTATTTCCAGATCTCACAAATTTGCTCTTCTACTGCATTCAGTTCTCTTTCCTGTGGTAAGTATTTCAATTTTACCCTGCGAAGGCAAAGTGTTGTAATACTCTCAGGCTTCGTGAGATCAGTGCTATAAATGCAGTAACAGCGAGCACTGCTGTAAGTATACTTACCACTTAACTACTTAATGGAGTTGGTACCAAAGCCATTACACAACACACAGGATCTCAGCAAAGGTGTTCTCATTCCCTACAGACTATTTTCATGAAAGATGAGCAAAAACGGCTTCAGCAAAAAATGGAGAGTCTTTGTCGTATGCTGGTAATGATTAAAGTGAAAGTTACAGAAAACTGGTTTATAAATTTTGGAACTTTGTTTTTTCTTAAACAGCTCCTGTGAGAGAGCTGGCAGACAGCCACCAAACCTTTGTTTCGTTCAATAGCTGCAGAGCAATTTATATGCATTACATGCTCACAGACTAACTCCTTCCCAGGAGAAAAGCAACGTGAACTTGAGACTCACATACTTGCAGGTACTTCTTGATCCAGGAAAAATAACTATCATAATGATTAAACTACTCTGACTTTGTTGAAATACCCTTCAAGTCCAAACCTGGGGAACACCATATTGATGTTTAGATGCAGGCTGCTCTCAGTGGGACTGAGATTAATACTCTCACAATCTTCTGGGGAGTTTTTTTTTTTTTTTTTTTTTTTTTTTTTTTACTTTAAAAACAAACAACAACAAATACAGAAGCTGTATTGTCCAAAGTGCCAGCAGATTTTATTGCTAGCCCCTGCCTCATCCATACACCTGTTTACCTCAAAGCTTCATCAAATTGCCGGCTGGAGAGCAAAGTAAGCAGTTCTCAATGATTTTGAGTATTTAGCGTATCGGTACTCTTGTAATTTTTGTCTCTTGTAGTTTTCCATCTGGTTAGAGACCTTAAAGTTCACCTGGCTTCTACTGCACAAAATACTGCAGTTAAGGAAACACCAGTGATTGCGCAGAGCCTGCCCAAAGCCTGCCAGCTAAAAAGTGACAATGCAATAATATCGCTTGTTTATTCAAGAGAGATTATCCTTGCACGTGTTCAGAATCATTTCCACCAAGTTTGGTTTTAAATAACTACTAATAATCTGTTCCTCACTGTATTTCAGTCTGAGTCCCACAGAATCTGCACAGTGTCCTTTGGTATCAGTAGGAGAAGAGCAGCAAGGACTCTCTAGCTATTATTTCTACTTCTCCCAAGTGCATCCACAACTTAAAATTCCCTATGAAGAGTTAAGGACTTGCACAGAATAAAAAGCAGGGCGCTCTCCAGCAGCACAAAGCTGGTGATCTCCTTCAACTGTGTTTCATGACTCAAGTGCAGCAATTCATGCTCAGCACTGATGTGAAGTAAGAAAAGGCAGACAAACTCACAGCATCCTCCACACACCCTCACACGTTATTTCTGAGAGGTACTGGAGCAACCAACTCGGTGGTGTGAGCAGCAAGAATCACAACCGTCCCTCACCCAAACAGCATAAAGAAGAACGATGTTTATTTGATTCGAGTGGTGCTGCAGTCCCCGATCAGCATCCACAGCAGATGGAACGCTGACTACACTCTGCTGCCAAAGACCTAACTCTCCTGCCGCTAAGTCCTTGGCAGCACTGACTTACTTGTCTCCATTGTCATCCTGGACAGCAGTGAGATGGCGCTGAACAGCTAGCAGCATCCTCACATCTCCAGTTACAGCATAATCAAAGAGAGCATTGCAGTGACGCTTGGCAAGCTGCATAGCCTTCTCCAGGAACAGCCCATCTGCAACACAAATTTTTGTCTTCATTAGCTCAGTTGCCTTCCCTGTAGCAGCACCTTCTTTTGGCACAGGTTTGTGCTGCCACAGAAATACAAAGTGCAAATCACCACACAGTCATTATTTACCGATTCACTGAGACGGGTTGTTAATTACGCCTGAGAGGAAAGGACAGAGGGAACGAGTCTCTTGGAAGGAAAATCAGGCACACGCTGAGCACTTGGGCAGCAGGAATCCTGAGAACAGCCTATCTCTGGAAGCTACCTGTGGTTTGAGTGGCACTGATAATTCCATTAATGTGTACTTGTGTGCAATGAAACAAAAGGAGCAGAAACTTGGAACTGCTCAGATACAAGCGACAGGCAAAGACTCTTGTCCATAGAGCACTTAAAAGAACATCCCACATAGTTCTGACTGATTTAGACTGGAGCAAACTGAGGCACAAGAAGATATAAGGGAAAGAAAGGTTGAGGGAACTGGTCTTGTTTAGCTTAGAGAAGGCTCTGGGGAGACCTCATCGTGGCTTTACAATCCTTGAAGGGAGCATATAAACAGGAGAGGGAACGGCTGTTTACGAGGGTGGATAGTGATAGGACAAGGGGGAATGGTCTGAAACTGAGACAGGGGAGGTTTAGGTTAGACACTAGGAGGAAGTTTTTCCACACAGAGGGTGGTGACACAGTGGAACAGGTTGCCCAAGGAGGCTGTGGATGCCCCGTTCCTGGAGGCATTCAAGGCCAGGCTGGATGTGGCTCTGGGCAGCCTGGTCTAGCGGTTGGCAACCCTGCACATAGCAGGATGGTTGAAACTCGATGATCATTGTGCTCCTTTTCAACCCAGGCCATTCTATGATTCTATCAAATATTGTACAGAAACTCACAGAGAAAATATGGCATAAATGCAGAGCTTTGTGTCCCCTCCCCAGCCTGAACAAGGCACTCTCTTCAGCTGGATCACGCTCCTCTAGTTACCAACTACAGAAACGATCCCTGAAAGTACAGTCCTAACTCGGTGTCCCCAGCACCATGCGCCCCAGGGGTACTCGTAGCCGAAGGAGGCCGCTAGCTGCTCTGCCAATACTTTGTGGTTCTGTATTGGCAGAAACTAGCAAAAATGAAACAGATAAACTTTGAAACCACAGTCCTCGTTCTGAGAAGCAGTACCATCTGAAACCAGCCTGTATTCTGAGCAAATTTAAGTTTCTATAAAAGTAAGGTTAGAAATCACTAATAGCAAACAGGTGAAGTAGATGATATAATTTGAAGCTCACCCAGGGAGGGAACACACAGGGATCGTTCCCAGCTACACATAACCAGCGTTTTAGTCTCACTTAGACGTGTATCCCTGATTAACATGAATACAGAATTCCTGTATGCCAAAGGCTAACCCAGCTATCCATGAAGGTTATTTTTATAGCCTCTAGATCACCGTGGTTCCCAGACTATATGCATAGGCTGACACATTTTTACTTGTTGTTTACTTCTTAACACTAAATAAGAGGATTCAGTAGAGGTTGTATTCAGGATATACATCCAACATAAAAAGTGTTAAGCAATTCAGTCTTCACTCATACAACATAAAAATCCAAAGAATTGGAATGCTGGACCGCTCTGGTTTCAAGCACATAGAAAAAAATACCATGTCTCTCTGCCCCTATTGGTGATTTTTTAAGTTGATGAGAAGCATGGTTGCTCAAATCCTTTAAATCAGTAATTATTCATGTTAAAAAAAACCCACAACTATAGCAACCTACAGCACTACGTGCTATAGCTTCCTGGGCAAAGAAAACCTTGCTGCCTGAGAAAGGCTGATTTGTTTTGCGTACTTTCTAACTCTGCTGCTGAACCACTCCTACTGACTACTCCTGTCTTCCTCCCCTTTTGTTCACTGGTTGGTTGCATAAAAGGCTTTGCTACCCAAAAGATGTCATTTTCCTATGCATTTGCTGTATGGAAACAGATAGGGTTCACATTTTATATTCAAACCTTTAAGGCTACTTTGCATGCAATTTTACAGCAGACCTGCAGGAAAAGACTGCACAACAATCATGCAGACCTTCTTTATCCATTAAAGCCTACCAAAAATCAAAAGGCACTGAACTGTATACATTGTATATTGTATTCCGTACATTGTATTCCGTGTATGGTCACTGCTTTCAGTGACCCTCATACAGGTTTATTATAAAGCAGCATTAAACGTGCCCAGCAGGCTCAGCTATCTCACCTCCTTGCAGGACCGGGGCATACCCAGCGGCAGTATGAAGGTGTAGGATTATCTACCAATCTACGTACAGGGAGGGATCCCAGATTCTAGAGGGCTGAGCTGCTCTTGCCTCCTCAAAGAAAAATTACCATGTCCTCAAAACAGTGAGCAGACATTTACGGAGTTTCCAAGACTTAACACCAGCTTTGCCCTCTACCGCAAATATGATCTCCCTGTTGTTCACTTACCCTGACAACCACACTTTGCTTTGTTTCCTTCATCTTCACAGCACAAAGAAGCATCCTCTTTCTCCTCATTATAACCAGAGGTTCTGCACTCGTTCTTCTCCACAGTTTCCACCTTCACGTCATGTTTTGTGTCCCATTTGTCACTTTGTTTATCAGAGCTCTCTTCACCTTTTTTGACTGTGCTATTTGACAGTTCTTCAAACAGAAATAAACGCCATTAGTGTTCAGTACTCCCACTTTTTTTTATGCAAGTGATAAAGCTCAACCAGCAATAACTAAACCCTAAAAGAACTCAACATAAAAATTTCCTTAGACATAGGGGTTATCTTTAAACACTTATAAATCATAATACCATAGATACCAACTCACAGGGACAGATGGAGCAACATAACTCACTCTGCATTGGTTATGTTTTCATCAGCCTCTGTTTGAAAGATAAACTTCTACATATCTAGAACAGATATACCCTCCTTTGAAAGAACATCAATCCGAGTCTGAAGTACTCCTAGCAAATCTACTGGAATTAACCAGATTTGTTTTCCCTGACAGCAAATTCATCCCTGAGACTTTGTAAATAACTACAGAATATTCAACAAGCAGATCTGAAATTATTTCTCTATTTTAGGAAGACGGGACCGTTCTTATTACTGCTCAAATCTTTCCATCAACTCTTACGTTACTTCTTTTGACTACGGTGTAGTACCAGACTGCAGCAACAAAAGAAGATGCCTTTTCTCTGATCAGAGTCCTTGGGTCATCTCTTTCAACAGCGAAAGGGCTGTTGCTCGAAACATACACTGAATGTATGAAGCACACAGAAGTAATTTGGTGACTGCTTCACAGAAGTTAGCAGTTAAAAAGAAGACGCACACATATTTAAGGCAGACTTTGACATAACTGAAAAGAAGCAGAGCAATGTCACATATGTGAGCCTCTGAGTCACTGGAGGTTCTAGGAAAGGGACTGGTTCTAGGGGAAAAGCTCTCCCCCCGCAGCACACTTTTTTAAACCTGCATAACATCTGCTCATATTGTAGACGAAAAAGATGGTCAAACTCAATTCAACTGCTGCAAGAATTACATCTTCAGGGTTACCATGTTTCATTCCAGCATTGGACTTCGTTGTGCCAGGGTGGAAATGCATTCCTCCAAAAGCAGAGTAACCATAAGAAGGATAACTGAACCCTACAGGTAGAAAAAGATGAAGAATTAATAGAATTATACCCTAAAGCAATGAAAACACCATCTTGAAGAACACTGAGACTAAAGAACTGAAATTTTGTTTTCTACATATTTTGCGTTTCATAGAATCTTGAGTTGGAAGGGAGCCAATTAGGACCACCGAGTTCAACTCCAGGCTCCGCAGAGGACCACACAAAAATCAGGCCATATGTCTGAGAGCTTTGTCCAAATGCATCTTGAACTCTGTCAAGCTTGTTGCCATGACCACTTCCCTGGGGAGCCTGTTCTGCTGCCTGACCACCCTTTCTGTGAAGAACCTTTTCCTAACATCCAACCCAAACTTCCTCTGTCACAGCTTCAATTTGATTCTATCCTTTTAAAATAAATTTTCCAGACTGGGGGTGTGCTCTGCCCCGTCCCTTCACAAACACAGAGAAGATCTCTGTCCCCAGGACACACGTACACATGTAACGTCACCGGTATGCTGTATTACGATTTGAATCATTGTGGTTATAACAGGTTTGTATTCAGTTGTTATACTGTTGATGTGCTGGTAGCAATGCACGTAACAATTTGATAACTGCTGCTTTTCCCCCTCCTTTAAAGAAGGGCTACAAAGGTATTGTGGCTCAGATGACATTCGCTGATCTACATCATTAATGCTTCGCTGCAAAAATCAAAGCATCTCTCCTATGATCCTGCATCTCAGATATGCTCTGGGTTCAACACACAGAGCACAGCATGCAATTTAGTAACTAGTATCTCAAATTTTTAATAATTCTTTTTGGTACCAGAGTTAATTAGCTAAATTCCGCCCGTGGTTCTAGTAATAACTACGAACTTGTTTAATTTTAGGCATGTAAGACAGTAGTTAGCTGTCTCATGAATTTCAGCGCCTTTGAAGCCCTAGGCAGCAACAAAGCTAAGGTATGATGGACCCCTAACTCGGACTCCAACTAGAAAGGTGTTTTCTATGATTTACATCTTCAAAGAGGAAAAAAAAATCAGCAGGAGCCATGTAACCAAGCAGGATGGAAAAGGAGCTGATGAAATATTTAGAAAACAAGGAGCAGCTTGACTGAAATGAGAAACAGCAGTATAAGGACAGGGTAGAACGAGTAGAATTCCTCGTTTCATCATCAGAACAATTATCTATCCCACAGGCACTGAGAGCAGAACCCCCTTCCCTCTTCTCCCCCAGAGCCACCGTCTTACCAGAGCCAGCACCGCCGCCTCCTCCTCCAAACATGCCACCACCTCCTGCGCCGCTGCCTCCACCGTAGCCATCGGAGAAGTTTGGCATGAGCTTCTGCCGCTTCCTCTGCACTTCTTCTTTATCTGCGTGTCGGGTGAGAAGGAACAGACAGAATAAGGAGTCACTCTTACTACAGTCCATACCCAGAAAAAGATGAGCATATAGAAATTATTACTGAAGTACACAGGTTTGTAAGGGAAAATAAGGAGCGCTGTACAGAGTAAACCCATTTCTAGCTCCAAAAAAACCCCAATTTTGTACATAATGGAGCAGTGAGGATTCCTGTGAGAAAAAAGCTAGTGCCAAGTCCCATTCAGGCTGACAGCATTTCTTGGGCTCACATGGTTCCTTGTGTCAGATGTCTCGTGCTCAGACAGGAAGGGACCCGTTCAGAAATGCCGAAAGAGGCTCACAGCCTCCTTCAAAAGCAGCTCATGTAAAATTCTTCAATGTTTAATCTGAGTCATAAATCAGAACGAGTGCCTTGAACTGAATACTCGTTCAAGAATATCCTCCTTTGGAGAATATAAGCACAGATTTCTCTACTAAGCAAATCTACTTCAGAAATGGACCCTTCTCAAAGGGTCAGCAAAATCACAAGGCACTGACCCCCAGCAGCACAGAGCATCAGCAGAGCCCTTTAAACTTCTGTTGAAGGGTAAGGATGGTGAGAAATGTTGAGAACAACATTGCTTGAAACAATTTGCTTAAATTAATAGAAAGCACAACAGAATAAAGAGCTTATTTTCAGGCAGGACATAATACTGTCAGACCATGTGGAGCAGCAGCTGACAAAAAGACCAAGCATTTTATCATCTAAGTAAAAAATATCCTTATCCTGCCCAGGACAGCGAAACACAAAGATTTAGAATCATAGAATCCATAAAGTTGGAAGGGACCTTTAAAGGTCATCTAGTCCAGCTCCCCTGCAATGAACAGGGACATCCACAGCTAGATCAGGTTGCTCAGAGCCTAGTCCAGCCTGGCCTTCAATGTCTCCAGAGCGGGGCTTCCACCACATCTCTGGGCAACCTGTTCCAGCGCCTCAACACCCTCACTGTAAAACACTTTTTAGAAGAAATATCCCGGGGATTGGGGAAAGTGAAAAAATCATGACAAGAAGCGCCAGAAGAAGGATACAAACATTACAGAGGTTGCAATCCAATAAAAAACTGTTGAGAAAAGAACAAATGAGACTATCTTCAATAAATGATCAAGTAGTTTTCTACAGATGTAGGACAAAAGGAATTACACACACAGTCACATCAGTCAGTGCATCGAACTGGATAGCTGAATGCATGGAATAGTATACTGAAAAGCAGAAGTGCATTATGTCCATGCATACATGATCTAGAAGTATGTATGTATGCACGTCCCAAGCATACTCACGCTGACGAAGAGAGAAAATGCTAGATAGCAATCTAGTCAGAAAAACAAACAAAAAATCCACATACACGTCTAAGCTCATATGAACACTTGTAACAGGGAAAAATACAGTCCCTAAATGGTAATTTTATGATTAGGTTACGTAGGGCATTCAAAAATGCACACAACGTTGAATAAACTTCACTCCTTTAAGAGCCTCAAAGAAGTCTGCTTCGCATTCGGCCATTTTGCTCTGCAGTTGTATACTTTGTTTTCTGTAAGACTTGGGTAAGAGATTCCTTAATCATTACTGACACAAAATCCTCTAGCAACTCTGCAAGTTTCTGAAAAAGAACGCTTTCTGTTCTTTTATTACAAGTGTAAAACAGATTCACTTGCACAATAACCCCCCTCCCCTCTGTCTCCTCAGTTGTCCTTAGCCCATTAGCACTGACGCACTCATATTTTAGGTTATTTCACCCCAGCTCCATGTTAGGCACCGCATACTTGCAACATTAGGGCTTCACAGCATAAACTGAAGGCAGGTTAACTGTTCAGCAAAAAGACTACTGTCTCGGTGCAAGAAAACACTAGTTCCAACTTGGACCTCAAGGTACTTCATTGTCTTTAACATTAGTATTTGAAAACATGATAGTTGCTGACATTCACATCAAACTCATTTGAAACGTAGAAGGCTTTAAACAGCACAGACTTGCTAGTTAGACTTCACTAGCACTAACTTCACTATTCACTGACAACTCAGGAAGTGGGTCTGATGCCAACTGTTCTGTTTCAGCCATTTAACCCACACTTTACCATAAGAGGTAGAAACAGTACTTTGCCTACTCTCACACCAAGTGCATTGCCTTATTTAACTAGTATGAGCAATTGGAAAGAACATTCAAAACCATCAGTGGAATTGCTAGGCGTAACGATGAAAGGAGAGAGCTGCAAAATAAGTACTTTTTTCACCAGCTACCAGTCTTCAGTTTAAGTTTTATCTGAAAGTGTTGACCATAAAACATCCTCAGATATCATTCTGCAGAAACTCAGAGGAAGAGAGTGCCACCTACTGCATGGAGCGGCATGTGTGCATATAGGAAACTTAACGGGAGTTCAGTTATGTGCAGCTTCTGGCATATAAAATGGGTTTAATAAATTACCTTTGATTTCTGGGTAGTAGAGAAAAGGCTTTGGTTCACTCGTTTCTAGGTCAGATTTCCGACGTAGCTGTACAAATACGGATGCTGGCTTGGTGATATTGACATCTCGATACTTGGGTGTTTTGAACACAATAGCAAACTGCGAAGGAAACAAGGATAAAGCACATCTGTCACAGACCACGTTTTTTTAGTAACTCTGTATTTATATCTGTGTTATTTCTGTAGGAGCTGGTTCATTACCAGGACGCAGAAGGCTGCTACAACAACAAACTTCCACTTTAACTTTCAGCTGTACTTTTGAGTTAGTCTCCTAAAGCCTTCTGTGAAAGGCAAAACTGCCATATATCACCATGCCACATATGTTATTATTGCATTATTTCTCTCTTCATCAATGAGCATCTGCTCTGGGGCCTTCTCAGTGCCTGCACAGGAAGCTGAGAGTTCCCTATATATCCTATCCAAACTTACAGTGGTGTATCTTTAAAGCAAGGGATCTCTCTCCTGATTTCCTGATGCTGTATTCTCACCATAGATCTTAAAAGAATGGTTAGAATTGTAATATTATTAGGAGATTACCAACAAATAACAGGGACTGATTAGTATGGGACATGGAGGTTTTCACCTGATTTTCTAGTTGTAATATAATCCTATTTTCCTGAGATCAGAAAACCGTTAACAAATGGCAGATGCTCCCTTACTTACTTGTCTATGTACATCTGTAGGAGAAAAGTCTCCAAAGCCTTCCCACATACCACCATTCTCATCCTCCTCATAGAAACGTATTTGAATATCATCTGCACAGAGTAAAAGAAAGAATAACTTTAGGATGCTTGTGCATTTATTTAACCTTTGGTTAAGTTTATTCCAGGTACAAATTAACACGGTTACTTTTTAGCTGAGCGATAATTTTATGTAAATAATACATGAATCGTCATTATCCACGTTAAGAAAACATCACAGATAAACCATTTTTAACATCAATTTTAGATCAGCCTGATTCCAATAGCTTCACTGAAGCTGCCATCTGTTTACTGGACAGTAAGGGGAGAGTTAGGTTCACTACCTCTTCCTATTCTGGAGCAAGAAAACATTCCAGAGGAGCTTTATTTGGAACAAGTGAATAGGGAGGGGAGAACTTGAAGCGTGAATGTAGAAACCACCCTCTCTCCTCCAGCAGTTTCAGTTCAAAAAACTGTTGCAAAACCTGAAGTGCCACAGTTCAAGTTCCGCTCGCTGTTGGCAGAGAGCCACCTCAGAGCTCAGAGAGATGGCAGCAGTTTGAGCGAGCAGCATGTCGGCAGCGATCCCTCACCCCCCAGACACAGCACAGCCACACCGCAAACATGGCTTCTGCTCCTCTGAACAACCTTTCTTGCCTTCTTTACTTATTTATATATATTCTAGGAGAGGCTGGGAAATATCACAGTAGCATATTCCTTCCCCAGCACTTCTGATGAGAAGAAATTACAGAAAAGTCTGTTTTCTCTTCGGGTGATTGAGGACTGCTTGCTCTGATCCACCAGCTGCTAGTCTCAAGATGGTGAACCACCACTTCCATTCCTGCCATCCTACGTGCTCAAGTTCCTCCAGAGAGGAGACTTCTGAGAGCCATGAGGTCAGGGGAAACCCCACTCAGGCTGAGGGGAAACCCCACCTTGGGGCTTCCACTGAGTCAGACTTTTATGTATTTTGTGCACGAGTTAAGTTTCATGCAGGTCCTCCTGAAAGCAGAGGGTATACACACTACTGAGGGAAAACAGGTTTTTCAAAGCCCCCAAAGCACTCCCTCTTTCCTGTGCAAGTGGTAGAAGAACACGGCAGGGAAAAGAGGTGGAAAAGGACAGCCTTTTAACAGCAAGGGCAGAGACTCATTGCAGACAGGTGAGAACTAGGCACTCCTCTGTCATCCAGTCTACACCAGAGTCCCAGGTATTATCTGTAGCTGAAAAATGCAAAGGATTTACCCCACTCCTGGTTTTTTTTTTTTTCCTTTTTAGTTCAACCCAAATACTACAAACCATTATTTTCCCATCCAAAAACAAAACAACCAAATCCATACTCAAGAGTCCTATCCTAACACATTCATACCATGAGCAGAGTCTGTGAGAACTATCAGCTGAAACCAAGCGATCCCTACTATTAGCATATACATAAGAATTAAGTTATTAGCAGCAGCACTGAACACACTCAGTTCCCATTGGTGGTTAATACAGACAATTCATACTTGCCCTTTACAGCCAGAAACTTAATAATAGATCAGAAACTTCAGAATAATTCAGAGCAGGTGTTAATGGAGTCAAAGATCACCAGAACCCATTACCCATGAAAAACAGAACACGGGCAAGGGTAGAAATCTGAGAAGAACAAAGTTGGTCTCCAAGGAGGCAACACAAGTTCAATTTAGTTTGCAGGACTATTTCCTGCTGGCCTGGTTTCCAGAAAAAATAGAGCACAGCAGGATTTATAAGTGCTATCAGTAAAGGAGAATAGCAAGACAGCAAAGCAGGCTTCATGTGTATTCCAGATGAACATCCTGGTGTGCCTTACAATACTCAAGACACTTACCTTTCTGAACCTTGTCACAGAGAAGATAAATCTCCTCCCCTCCTGTCACGCACCCTGCTGTTCTGTCCATTCTTACAATTTTTAAGTTGGAGGCATTGGGCGCTTCTGTTGAAAGGAAAAGATTTTAAAGGACAACTATTTTCATAACAATTCCAGATTACAAGAAAATAAAAATACCCAAATGCAGGTTAGTTTTACCCTACTGATGATGTGTTGTTGTGCTAGTAATTCTGCGCAATTACAAAGGCAAGGCCCCAGTACAGCCTACATAAATTTGTCTGTTTTTCAAAAGAATGAATCTACGGTTTTTCATCTGCAGGGTGTAATCTTGTATCCTCTAGGCTTTGACTCAACTGCGAACTATAAAATAAGGCTCTGGCCATTCCAGCAAATTACCTCATTAAAATAACACAGCGGTGAACCGCGTCCTGCATTAACAACAACTTTATGAGGAGTGCATTACAAGAGAACGTTTTTTCTTTCCTATTTTCTTGGTGACAAGGCACTGCTGAAAGCGGTTACCTTTACGTCATTGGTTTAATGTAACGTGCAAAGCTTGCTCTGCTCTCTGGCTTACTTGAAAGCAACCTCAGTTCTGGACCAACGCATCAGACTGTGATCAAAAAGCTCACCTCTAACGATTTAGCAGAGGCATCGCTGGATTACCTATTGGTCCTTGAGATACAACTGATTATCATCTGATAATTAAAAGCAACTGCCATAGAGAATTGTGCTACAACAGGTTGTGTCCACTCTGTGGAAGGGACTTGAATGGTTCAATGAAGAACACAAGGAAAAAACAACAGCCCGTAGAAAAAAATTCTGGAATCAACAAACACAAATTTGCCCCCTACATCAGGCTGCCCAGGGCCCCAACCAACCTGGCCTTGAAAACCTCCAGGGACGAGGCACCCACAAGTTCTCTGGCCAACTTGTAGTAGTGCCTCACCACACTCTGAGCAAAGAATTTCCTCCTAGCAACCAATATAGATCTCTCTTTTAGTTCAAAACCATTCCCCCTTGTCCTATCACCATCAGATCATGTAAAGTCACCCTCCATCTTTCTTTATTCTGTCTCCATTGTTTCTTTGCCTTTCTCTTCCTCTTTGTTTTAGCAATACTCTTTATCATTACACACTTTAGAGTAAGAAAACAAATGGAATCTGTAATGGTTATTAACAAAGATCAATATTCCTTAAAGACACTGTTAGTTAAATCACTTCAGCTTGCAGATGAAAAGGCTGTTTTCTCATTCAGAAAATAAGGGACACCTCTGCTCTAAGAATAGTAGACACATGGGCGCTACATTTTCCAACTGACAGCAAGCAACAGACTACAGTAGCTTTAGAACACCTGCATTTAACACCTCATTTAAACTTTGTCCTTAGAAAGTGATGACGTACGTATGACTGTTACACCAAGAAAAAAAAAGGTACTTTTTTCTGACTCATTACAGAATAATTACCAGGAACACGGCGACCCACAGCTACAAGGAAGAAATCAGAAGCAGCAGAAGGGCTCAGGTAAAACCACTAAGTATAATCCAAAAGCACACGCACAAATTGAAAATATTCACTTAGAACAGCTACAAATAGAGAGACATGATACAAGTATAAAAATACTAACAGGCCCAGAGTAAATGGATGAAAACTTCTGGTTATGCTCGTGTCACAAAACAAGGACAAGCAGATGCCCAGCAAAATGAAAAGCGTATAATTATCAAGAAAGACTGAAACACATTTTTCCTCACATCTTGTGAGGCAAGGATTTGCCATAGAAAGCAACTGAAGACAAGTCTGCAAAATTCAAACACGTAATAAAAAGCATTTACAGTACTCTCGTAACACAGGTGGCAGGATTAAACATGCTAACAGCAAAACAAAACCTTGCTTTAGGGCTTACATCAGCATCTATTAAGAACAGAATGACAGCATATGTACTTGGACAGACATGGGGCCAACTATCTATGGGCTACCTAAGGATAGCAATACCGACTTAGCATTTTTGTATGTACAGAGATGAGCCCCGTATTGAAACAGTAATTAAAGCCAACTATACTTACTGCTGTCATATATTGCATCCGATATAACAGGATCGAGCCTCCGTGTGAAACCGCCGTTACTGTCGGGAAGAAAGGCTGTAAACATAAGGCGCACCACACTGAGATCCATCTCTTTTGTCTGCTGTACTGCTGCCTGGCGAATAATTTCTCTTTCTCGTTCTGGAACCAATAAATCAGCACAGACAAATTAGCACAAGGTGGGGGAGACCGAGCATTTTCCAAACATTATTATCAATAGGCACCAATAGCAACTTCTTTTTCACTTAGTATCCATCAGTTTCTATCTCTTTATTCATACAGGAGGAGCTATTTACAATATACTGCATTCAATTTGCAGTTGGTGAGCTGCATGTTATTTAAGATAAGGAACATAATTAAGAGACACAGAGTGACTCTTTTCTGCTCTCTGTTCATAAAGGTTGTGAAAAGGATGGACTCTGCCTCTAAGGACATTTAAATGTCTAGCACCAGCGATAAAGAATAGGCCAGCCCCTCGATACAGCTCCTGAAAACAATACAGACCCGAGGTTTAACAGGGATGCTGAATGAAACAGGCATTCTGAAACAAGGTCCCCGCAGCTACTTAAAGATATCGTGTCTCACAGCAATAACGCAAGATGACTATTTATCACTTCACGAAATAGGATAAGAACAATGAAATAGAAGTGCAGAGGTGGGTACAGGTAGCTACAGAAGAAGTTGCTCCATTCTCATTCACATGTGGGCAGCAAAGACTTTCTGATTCCCTAAAACACAGCAGTAATATGCAACCTCTTATTGCATAGCCATAAGCTGTTCTCCTAGCCGGGGCCTTTTTCTGGGTAAAAATCTGCATTTTCAGAAGCTAAGCCATTTTCTTTTTTTTCTTTCTAAAACCTATGAAATTCAGATCATGGTTTCCACGTACCAGTTAGCTGTCTGTCTCCACATCCTTCTGCCTGCAGATAGCCAAGTTCAGGATGCACCAAGAGTCCTGGGTTGTATCCTTTTTTGCAAGCATCGATCATGCGTGTTTCCAGAGTTTCAAACACTTTCTTCTTTGTGACGTGAAGTATCCCAAGGTTTGCAAACCTGCCGAATGTTGATTAATTATTTTGGTGATGCCTTAGGCCAAACCTGCAGCAGGCAGTCATTCCCTTATCGGAGGAAGCAGTTCCAATGAACTCCAGTGTGACAACTTCAGCTAAGCTTAAAAAGCGCATCAAACGCATGCCATCACACGGCAGCGATCGTAAGGGCGCACAGGACTTTCCCGTGGCGCAAGAAGTAACCTTTAAGTTTTCAGGCTTATGGTGTGGAAGCAATTTATAAAACATTTTGAAATTCAGCTGTCACACTTTGTTTGCGCTGTCATTAGCATGTAATTCTACAGCTACTGTGAAAGCAACCAATCAGAAAAGGTTTGGTCAGATGAAATTGATTTGGAGAGGAAGCTAAAGAGGTAAAGGCAGCGTACATTATTCAAAGCAAATGGTTGAAGCTCGGTTCTGGACATGCAGCAAGACACTTCAGGTATCTCTTTGAATGACACTATCCGTAACACAAGACGTGCTTTAGTAAAAGTCCCCTGGCACATTCGAAAATCAATTAGATCTGGAAGTATGAAATCAAGACAATAACTCAATTTTCATTTGGGTCAACTGAGGATAGGAAAGCCGTTTCTAAACATCTGATGAAAAACAAGACAGGTTAGGAAACGAGCCAAACTTTTCAAGATGAAAAGGAGCATTTCAAATAAAGTTATTTAAATTGCTGTGCTTGGTAAAGTCGGTACGCTGGGCTTGGACATCAAAAGTTACAGTTTAAAAGAATCTCTCTTTCCCAACCTTCTCAGCTTTTTAAACTACTTCTTTACCAACAAAGGCATTCTTGAGATCACAGAACTAAAACTCACAGCCAGCATGAAACCTGATCTAAGACTGAAAACGAAGACGGGAGCCCGAGTTCCATTTACTGATATAAACAATTACTCCTTTAAATTAAACAAGAACAGACCAACTACAATTTCACTATAATCTTATTGCTTTAAACTTAAAAAGTTTGACTCATTTAGTATTTTCATGTTTATACCTGTCTTGCCTTAATATCAAATTTACTAACCTCACATTCTTAAAGCTTTTCACTGTATTCCTATTGGTAGATTTCAGCAAAGGTAAAATATTGATCAAAACTATGACAAAATTGATTCTCTCCCTCCTAACTGAGCTTTACAAATACACTGGGCAGACTTACCCAACAACCATGTCTTTAGGTCCTGCATTGACGGTGCACACTCCGTCTTCACAAAATTTACCCACCAAGCTGTGAGCGTGTAAGTGGACGTACTTCCCATTAGTCACTAACTGGACGATTACTTTTGCAGGTCCAACATAGTTGCAAATCTGTAAATAAAAGTAAAACTGATGTTTTTAAAAACGGAACCACCAGTAATTCCAGTGGCACATTTTCTGTCAGCTGAGTACAATCAAGTTTGCTCGGGAGAAATGTGTGTGCATTTTCTCATGAAACAAACTAACTGTACCAGGTCGTCACAAAAAAAAAGCCAACAATTCATTTGTAATTAGAACTGACACACAAATGGCAGAGGTAGTGACAAAAAAGTAAAGAAATAAAACAAACGTAAGGAAAAGCAACTTTCTGTTTCCCATATTGCTATTATGAGCTTTATATTCTGGCCAGTTATACCACATTGCTCTCCATAAACTTAGCTTTTTATGTATTTAAATTCACATTAGACATTGTTACACGTTAAGAATCACATTAAAAAATGCACCTATTCAACAAAATATCTGCGTTTTTTTTGCCAACTCAAAAATGTTTTCAAATAATTGTAAATATTATGATCACTTTAAAGCCTGTTGGTCTCATTACAACGATCGCTCAGATAGAGATTTGGAAGTGAAAGAATTCTGTATTCGTAGGTATTTTGTTAGATCACAATGTTACATCAACACATAAACAGCCCAGTAAATACTGCCTGTAAGTGTAGGTGAGGATATAAGCTAAAGCCCCATCTAAGGTTTTGCAGGACTGCATTTAGGATGATCTGGATGCCTTTGCAGTCACTCTGGAGGACTTTAAAGCTTCCCACCCCCCTCCAGAGTTTCTGATCACCACACATTCTCAGCAGCTTTTAAAATTGTGATCTCAAGTAATGCTTCAAAAAATCCCCTAAAATTGCCAACAAAGTACCATTTATTAATGCCAGCTATTTGTTTTACATATTATTTAAAACGTTCTTTTCTCCCCTCACAAATAATACACTTCAACTCGGTTATCTGTTACGCATCATTTCCAAATTACAACAAATATAAAATTATCTTGATTCAAAAAAAAGCGAACATTACCTTCCTTTCCAATTCACTTAATTAACCCTCTTATCAATGCTGTTTTTTTCCCTCCTCCTCTAAGGTTTCTTCTGATTTGCCTGAGGGAAAGTTCTTTGTATTACAGCAGCTTACAGATCTAATCAACCAAGGTATTAAAGGATCACGATGAACATTAAAGCGATGAATCAGTGATGAACTGAACACTTAAGGTTATATTGTTGATAAAACGCTGATAACCGGGGATTGCCACGACTTCACCACATTTTAAGTCCTGCTAGCCTCCTTCACTCCATTTAACACCTCCCTTGAATCCATTCCATCACAGCTGAAACACTCTGCATACATATAACATGCATCTTCAACGTCTTCCAATTTGCTGCTAACAATAAAAAAACCCAGAGTATGAAAAAGCTGTTCCAGGAGAAACAGGTGTGCAAAAGCCTTCTCACTACTCACTGCGAGATAACTGTATAAAACTTTCACAACTTACGAATGGCACTTTCTAAAATATGAAACATGGGGCTACTCGTGCTTCCGTCTGTTCCCAAACTGTAATTGCTCCTGGGCTGACACGATACAAGCATACAGAATAACCACTGCTTTGTCATTTCTACCATTCTCAGCAGTGAGAAAACGCAGGAATCTCTGTGTAGCATTCATAAAATGAACTGAAAATAAAATCGTTATATTTTGTTCTAAATGTCACCTTCATTACTACAACTAAGTCTTCAAATATATTTTCTTTTCATCCCTCACTAAGAAAGGCTTTCCCTGCTAGAAAGTTCCCAGCACATCTACAGCATTATATTCGTTATGAGTAACATGCATGCTCTTGTGTCACATCAGAAAAGTTCAAGACAACCCTTCATCAGCTGTAGAAACCACAGTGAAACTGTAGGTAGGACTGCTGCACGTCAAGGACTTTCCAGCCTCTGAAAGCAGAACATGTAACTGCAGTGGTAACCAGATTGCAATCTTCCCCTGTTACTCAGCTCAGCACCTTCTTTGTAGTCTCTCTTAGTGGAAAAAAAGAGTTCTTAAAATGTAATACCTTATGTAGACCATTTGGCAAGAAAAGACTATTTTCTAGGCTAACATCCTATGCTGCAAAGGCTACAGGATGTTTCCCACGTGTTTGCTTTACAGACAGACCTTCCTATGTGATTTTGTGACGTCCAGCTAATCTGCAGCCAGAAAAACAGCCCCAGTGGTTAACCATCCTTACGTAACCTAAAATAAGTCTGAAATAGTTTTGGGGTATCCTTGAATCATTGACACCATCACAATTGCTGAATAACCTAAAATTTATTCTGGTATTAATATATACAAATAACTGCCACCTTTTACTTCACATAGAAAATGCAGTCAAAGGTGCTAGAAGGTAGACAGCGTATTACAATGCTGGATATCCGTACAGGAATCCAAAGATCATGGCGTTGACAGAAAGAAAACTATCTGCAATATGAGATGGAAACAGCATTTGGGTGCTACACTGCTCCAAAGCAGTCTGTGACCTGAAAAAAAACAGCGAGTGAAGAATGGAAGATAGGAGAGAAAAAAGAAAATAAGGAGTTCCTGGGAAGAAGCATAGCTGTGATACTTGATTACATCCCGTACTGAAGCAGCATTCAATTGATCTAATCTGATAAAGTTAAAGTGCTGCAGGCTCACATTTATCAGCTGTTCCTGTTTGAGAGAGATTTGCCTGAGAGATTAAAAGGACCCTGTGAACTTTAAATTTACTCAATTTCAAAACAAAAGTTGAATTTTTTTCAGTTATTCCACATCTTCCTGAGATCCAGGCCCCCTCGGCTTTTTTTAATACTTCCTAAAACTTTACAAAAACTTCATAAAAAACATCTTTCAAGTAGAAAGATGTTTTTTCCAGTTACTCATACAAGCAAGAAGTGAAACCAACTAGTTAACTAAAGAAAGCAAATGATGGAAAAGACCATGTCAAACACACAAAGCCAGCAACGATAAAAATAAGTATTTCTCTTTCTAATCGCTTTGTTATAGAAGCTACATCCCCAATCTTGCCTGACCTTTTGAGTATGACCAGCAGTGCTGTCATAAATACACACATAAAAGAAAAGTTCCACAGACGAGGCATCGCTCATTCTTTATAAATGCCAAATACAAATGTTTTTTGGTTGCCAGTTTAACATACAACATTTCAAACTTGGTAGGAATTTTTTAGGCACGAAAGTACTTACTTAGAGGCCTAAGAATAAGCAAGGTACAGTAACTTAAAGCAATGGGAGTTCTAAATCTTTTGATCCTCTCCAAATGTGAGGTCACAGACTTTGATGCTTTGCTTTAGAAGCCCAAGTAAATGGACTCGGCACTCCAGACTCAGCCTAACCAGCTATGGCAACAAAAACTACAGATCTGACTGAATTTACCTTTGGCTGAATTGTTTCGGTGCAAGTTTCCAATGGGCATTACAGATTTACAAGAAAAAGATCTGTTTATTCTCCTCTAGTGACTATCTCTTAATTCCGCTCTTGAATGAATTAATCTTTAACCTGTAATCAGCAAACTAACACTCCACAGTTTAATTCCGCTGGGGTAGAAAAAAGCTTTCTTTAACAAGAAAGTTCAACAACCAAACAACCTGCCTCACTTTCTGCAAATGCTCCTCCTGAACTCGAATTAGGTGCTGAAATCCCCCTGATTTCAATGAGAACGCTTATCTCCAAATTGAAGTATAATTTAGGTTAGCCTGAGGACATGTCTGGATGGGCAGTGCTCCTGTGTGGGTGCCTGAGTTCAGGGCTGCCTAAATGGGACTCGGCTTTGATCCTCAAGCTGAACTGCACTACATCCAAACTCATGGGTACAGAGACGGTGCTCGTTAGCTCGGGCATATCTCTGAGCAATGTGGTTACTCAGCCTCTAGGCTGAAACTCATTTACATCCAGCTCACAGAATAGACAACCTGAAATCGTGTGCAGCCACCCATGTAGATTTGCCCCAAGGGAAATGAAAACTCAGGACATTTCCGTCACACCACTGTTTTCAGTAAATTCTTTTCACACCCAAAACTGTATCAAGCACTTCAGTGTCAAGCGTGAATATGCCAACATCAGTATGCAAGATCAGGACATACAAACACGTAAAAAAGACAAGTGGAAATCTCCTATGGAAGTTTTCTGGCAGTTTTCCAAATATATCAAAGAAGCAATTTATGAATAAGAACGTAAGATAGTTCAGTGAGCTGGTGATATCGGACAACCCAGTTCTGCTCTTTTGGTGGCGTTATTTTTCTTCCTAAAACTCTTCAGAAGATTTCAAGAGAGCATACCTGTTATTATTTGGATATAGAACAACTATATAGAACTCCCAATTGTTCTTTGCTTGAACAAGCTAATGATGAGCAAACAGCTCAAGAGCCATAATTTCAACTGTTCTAGACATTACAGTTTCTCACCGTTGCATTGCTTCCACTAAGCAGACAAAAATGAAATGTAAATGAATAATTTTAGATAGCTTATCATTAAATCTAGTTTCACAGAATCACAAAACTGTAGGGGTCGGAAGGGACCTCTAGAGTTTTTAAGTCCAACCCGCCTGCTACAGCAGGTTCTCTACAGTAGGTCACACAGGTAGGCATTCAGACAGGTCTTAAATATCTCAAGAGACAGAGATTACAAAACCTCTCTGGGCAGCAAAGAAGTTCTTCATTATAGTTTGTTCAATATCTACAGCTTCTCTGTAAGGATATATAAAACTCATGTAATCTTATAAGTATGTAACAGTTTTTGTACATACTAGTGGGATTACCGATAGCAAAGACAGCTGTAAACAAAGGAATACAATTCCATAAGGTTGAATGAATTCTATCCTTGGCATTACAGTAAAAATACCACTGCTAACCAGGCTATACATGCTGTTAAAACTAGAGTTTTAACATCAATTCCAAGTCACCAGGCAGTGCAGTTTTGTCTCAAATGCAAAGCAGAACTGCTACACTAACTCCTGACATACACCATCTTCTAATATGCTCTACAGGGCGTGGTTAAATGTGTAATTAACTACCAAAATATCTTGCTTAGAGTCATGGCAGAGCTTTCAACGCTTTAGCCTTTAAATGAAAGACACATCTTCATATGTTCCAGCTCAGCTAGAAGTTAGGGAGTAGGTGCACAAAAAAAACTGGTTGAGATTCAGTAGTCCACATCATTCAAGAGGTCATAGCAGATAATTGTGTTCTCTTCAGGTCTACAATGCATAATCCTATGAAAAGGGTGCAGGGAAACTACAGTGCTTTATCGTGCACTGGAAATGTCTATTCTAGGAACACTCCATGGTGCCTACTGGTAAATTACATCAGCGTTTTGTGCGGAGTTGGCCAAGCAGAAGAAAGATCCTGGTGTGAGCTGTACAGATCACCTCATAGCCAAGGTTTAAAGATCTGTCACAAAGATCAGTCTTTTTTACATTAAAGCCAAACCACACTACTGTCCTTTCGCATCGCTATGATCAGCAAATGGAAGTTTTATGGCGAAAGTCTTGGTGTAACTATAAAAAATTAAATAAAATACAGTAATCTTCAAGTGCGCTTGCCTCATTTATGACAAGGTGAGCGCCCTTTGACAAAACACAAGAGAGACTTACAGGAAAAGGTGTGAAATGCTTCTGTATTTGCTGGCACCACTTGAATCAAGAACAAGCACTAACAAGTAATGGCCTTGAGGAATTTACTTGTTATGTTCCTTTGCCAGCCTCTCCCAGCAGGTGTTGCCATGCGGGGATCTGTAGTAGAAAAAGCCCAGATGCACACAGTAGGACGAGAGGGAGGGAGGGGACGAGACACGTGTGCTGGGAGAACTTTAGATGAAATTAAAATCTGATGATCAATGAAAACAGGAGGTTTGATGGAAAGCCAAAGAACGTTTTGCTTTCTAGTTTTTCCATGCAAAAATTCCATTCCCTATAGAACTTCTCATTGTGTGTATACTTGTCATGCTACTGTATTTCCCATTACACCTTCAGGAAACACAATAGCACGACAATTATTATCAATAACACTTGATATTTTTATTAATTATCAATATAGATGGAATTGGAATCCGAAGACCTGGCATGATTGAGGTACATAATTTTCATATGAACATACCAGTAAATTTTATTCACTGGTTCATCATCACCATCACAATAGGAAAGGAAAATGCAAGTAGAACCTTTGCCTGGGCTAGTAATTTTTCCTAACAGTTTTGCAAGGCTAAATTTCTCATCCTCCTCTCAATTTGCCAGACTAAAACACCCTAGGCTATCCCAACCAATGCTGATTATTTTCCATTGAGTCATGCATGTACTGATTCATTCTGGAGATGCAGCTGTTCCAAACTCTAGCCTTTCTCAAGAACTGAAGAACTACGCACACGTACACGAGAAAGCTGACAAGCAGCACACAGCAAGGCCTAGTACAGAGACTGACTGCTTGCCACCCTTTCCATTCCCTTCTCTTCTTGTAAAGACAACACCAGAATTAAAAGATATTAATCTTACTCCTCATGATACAATCTCTAGTGTAAAAGCTCATCAAAGATGTAATATAACAAGACAGACTTTCATTAACTTAAAAAAGAAAAGCAGAAAACACACAGTTTATCTTTTCCTCACTTCTATGCAGAAAGAATTTTCTGCAAGAACCTTAGGCAGTAAAAGTTCATCCCTAATCCTAGAACAGTTACCCATCACTGTTGTAGCCTTCATATTGTGCTAGCTCTGAATGTTTCTTTAATTAACATGCTCAATTTTTTTCCTGGAAAAAAAAAAAGGAAAAAAAAGGTTCAGAACTCCTGAATATAATACGACTCTTGTTAAAACGACACGTTTTGGTTGATTTTAAAGTTATCTGGATTAAATCCTTAAGAACCTAAGGACTTAATAACCTAGAGCCATTGAGCAAGGAGCAACATGAACAGACAAGGAAGGAAAAGCAGGTAAAATAGCATTTCAGACCGGACTGGAATAACTGAGTAGAATCAAGCTATGCCTTATGCTAGCAGTAGAGTAAGTGACCAGCTCAGACCATGCATTATACTAAAACCACACCTTGGGGAAGAACTCCATTGGTAAGTGCAGGGGCAGTGCAATGAGGTGGTAGGCGCAGGAAAGACTAGCGCTCAACAGCTAATAGATAAATACGGTGCCAAAATAACTCCACAAATCTGAAACTTTCTTTTTAAACCAATCACACTTTTAAAGTGGGAAATGAAGTGCAGTCAATTTCATATAAAGTGAGTAATTCCACAATAATGTACGTTGATTTGCAGTAGGGTCCCATATATGCTTACATTCAGCTTGCGAAATATTAATGTTTAATGCCCTTACTTTGACCTGGGGGTATGACTTCTTGTTCTTTTCACTGGAAGCACCAGGAAGTCCACCATGTGAAGGCCCTTCGCATACGTATCGGAATCGAAAACCCCTCTGTGGAAATAAAAAGAAACTTGAAAGCTCTTTGAAAACAAAACTGAAAAAAGACAGCACGTGCACATGCAGACACACACATATGACTTGCCCAAACAACCCACGAATGGTAAAATTACAACTGTTCATCCCTGAAATGCTGTCTGAATGATGGTTGACAAAACACCACTGAGCTAGCCCCAGGTGAAGTGTTCTATTCCCACTCTTACACATTAGCAACAGGCAGAAATTCTCCTTTCAGTAAGTGAAGACATTCTGAAGCAGAGATCTATTTATACTCTCAAAACAAGATGATAAATAAATGACAGAGAATACAAGAACAGATGCCATTTCTGACACAACAGATGTTAGGTAGAGAGGCTTGCAAACAATCAAGGAAGTACGAAGCATCACAGAGAAAAGAATATGGATGAAACTGAAATCCTTTTTCCTTGCGGGAAGAAGATGTGGAAGTTGTATCTCTGAGCAGAGCAAAGCCCAGCAGCCTCGCAAAAGTTCCAGGGCACTCTGAGTGACCCATCAGCAATCACTCTAGAGCACAGCAGTCCATGTATTCCATTTTTATTTATAGGAAATAATATTCCCTCTGCTTTACTAACTCCTCTATATGGTACAGAAGATGTGAATTTTAAGCAAATGTTCCTGGTAGCTCTTAACTCTACTTAACTACGCTATTTTATATGTCCCCTCCCACCCATGAATACTTTCAGACCTACTCGCCACTCCTGCAGATTCTGACACAGCCCGTTATGCACAGTCCCCCTGATGTATTCAAGGCCATCCATTACGTGCTGCATTCTTCATGACAGATTTTTAGCCTCTGCCTAATAGAAGGCATCTCTGAAATTGAAGTCTCTGTTAGCTGGCAGTGAACTGGCTCAAAAAATTACTCTGTAATCATTAGCATCTATCTCACTGCAGCCTTTTGAGTTTTTGAACACGGCTCTCAAGCAAATGGAAAGATCTGTCTTTTGTTCAGATTCTGACCAGACAACGTAATCAATCCTAAATAACATATTTGCTTTCCTACAGAGTACTGAGCAACAAACTGAAGTGCTCAACTACAAGCTTGAGCTACCCAGCAGGCAAAGCAGTTTCCAGAGTCATGATGTGTGGAATGACTCAGGCTCTCTTCACTTGCCATGCCTTACAGCCTAAAGGTCTAGCAGACATCTGAGTGGCCCTCCCCAGTTTATCACCCCTCCAGTGCTAGCTGTGCTCTCACACATACAGTCCTATACTTCCCTACTGCCTCTTTATTCTCAAAACCATCAGAAGCACAGTGCTCTGCCTGTAGATCTCTCTTATTACACTGTATAAACCTTTGCTCAGCTTGCTACATGGGTACTCCACTACAGAGCTGCTTGCGGAATGTCACGGATGGAAAGAGTGGCTTCCTGCGCACTACAGGCTCTGCCATGCAAACACATGACCTGATTTAGGATGAACTAAAACAACAGGGAGGAAGCAGCATATTCTTCCAAGAGTTCACAGTACACTGCTGTTTTTCACCTAAGGCACCTAACTGCCCCCTATTCCCACAAGGGAGGCCGAAGTAAAAAAAGGCCTCAGTGTGTCCCTGACAAAAATGTCCTCTGCAGTCTCCTAGAAAAAAGACTGGATCGTGACATGCTTTTGCAGAAGACCAAGCATGGAGCAGAATGGCTTCTAGACACTCTTGTCTACTTAACAGCTGCTCAACTTAGGATTTTATGCAGCTTTGTACTTCAGTTGCAGGAAAACTAACCAGTGCATAGGGATGAATTTGACACCACAAGGGCAGCTTAAGTGAGAGTCTGCCTCTGAGTCACAAAAAAGTTAAGTTTCAAGAATTAATCTTCATTTTCTTGAGTTATTCAGAACAGCTACCTGTGACAACAGGAATCTCAAAGGACAATATAATTTCTTCATGATGGCAAAACACAAGTCAAAATTTCCTGTAACTTCAGGGAACAGAATTTTTGCTTTTTTTTCTTTTCCTTTCACATCTTTCAAGAAAGACGAAACAAATTCTAAAAATCTTCCATGCCTATTAATTTATATTTCCAAATACTGGGGCACCGAAGAGTCACTTCTAAGATGAAAAGCCTATATCTAGCGAGACATTTTTTTAAACCCTTAGGTTTTTTTTTTTCCTTCTCTTAGACACTTCCAGAGAGACGCAGAGATGAAGACAGAACAAAACAGGAAACGATTTAACTACAAAAGCAAGAGGAAAAAATGCTTATGGTTAAGTGCAATATTTGTTATTAAGTTTAACCTCTTCAACACTTTTTTTCTCGTCTTAAGTCACAGTTTTATTTATAGCTGAACACAGTGACATAGGCATTGCAAAGATTTTCCAAATGTAGTGCTCTTACCTGTTTTGGCTGTTCGATGATTTGAAGATACGGTCCATCTGCTAACATAAAAGAAAAGCGTTAATGCAAATTGTATTTCTATTGCTATGAAACATGAGTTACAGGGATAAAACCGATGCCTTTCAATGTCTTGACATTTTTGAAAGCAACTAAGCATCTTCTGAACATAAAATTTTAATGAATAATTTAATCAGTTGAAAGTCAACCATTGCTAATCTTTGCCAAGATCAGTGGAGTAAGAAGGGAATTAATAATTTACAAAAGCTTAATTTTAGCTCAGAGGGCATAAAGGGGCAACTCAGATCACCCAGTTAAGACACTCAGCAGTCAGTAAGAAAAGGATTCTCTCCTTGCCACTGATGAGCAGGCTGGCCTTCCTGAGTGAGCGAAGGTTAAATTCTGTGTTTAAACCCCTTGGGCTCTAAAGACTGTATTCACCAAGCCTTGGCCCCAGGGCTTCCTAGTGTCTAGGTGCTCTTGAAAGTTTTCAGACAGCCAATGGGAAGCTCTGAGGTGTGGGAATATAGGAGGAATTTAAGCTGTCTCAACATGCCTTAACAGTCAGATCTGCTTTAGAAAATGGAATTGAGGAGCCTAAACAATTTTCATTCTTTTAATAATTTCAGAGATACTTTAAAATATATTGTTCTGCTGTGTCTCTAAAACACACCCTATTTGACTACAGATACAGACTATAATGAAATCCATGTTTGTCCATGTTGTCAATACAAGGAGTTACGTTCTAATAAATTCTGTTTGCTTTTCAGACAAGACCTATTAGCTTCACCAAGTCTAAGGCTTGCATCATTCCCTAAACGCTAGCTAACTTCAAACCATAAACCTCATTTAAAATTCACCAGCATAAACATCCACCAGAGTTGAGAATTAATCGCCTCAAAGGTAAAATTTCTTTTCTGCTTCTTCACCAACAAAGAAGAGGATTTCAATGCTAAGAATTCAGTTGTTACCAAAGCAGACTCCAAACAACAGCTTCGCTTGCTGTGAACACCTGCATAATTTATTGCCAGCTCTACCCGTTGGATTTATGCATCATTCATTACTCATACCCTATTAAAGTTATTAATATTGAGGAATCTAGCAAGTTCACTGGTACACATGAAGCCTTCGGAACGGACAATATGCAGTTACATGGCAGGGCCTGCAAGCATACATAGAGCATATCATGCCTTGTCAACATGCAGAAGAACGTATGAGCAGCCTCTGAACATCTGCATCATCTGCAAGTACCATGCAATCCAGCCACCTCAATCAGGTAGTACTTGGCTCAAGCACAGAACTACATACTTGAATCAGCTTCCATCTAGCAATAGGCCTCATGTTCACTGACAACTAAAAATGGCAGAGAATATGCTTATTTATAGTTTGCAGCGCAACTTCATAAGTCCTCTGTGCCTCACTACAACTTATCTTTAATAACACAGACCTCCATGTCTGTAGACACGTTCTTAACTGAACAGCTTTCTCTCAAAATGAAAAATCTTGGTAAGTAAGCTAATAGATATAATTTTTATTTTGCTGTCAAAGCCAGCAAGTGAATTCATTTCATATCAAAGTTACATGGCAAATGCCAGTCACAACAATTTCACATATAAAGACCATTTATTTCCCAAGTCCAACTCTCTGCCGGTGAAAAAGTAAACAGCGCTACAACCAAAATCTTTGAAGTCATGTAAAGCAACTGCCTCAAAAACAAATATACATCAGCTTACACTGGAAAGCATGAAAAAATATTTTAGACTTCAGAAATTTTAAAATATGTAGATTAATATTTAGTTTTAGTGTGATTTTATGCTTTGGTTTTTTGCGTGTAACATAGAGTCAAGATGAATAAAGTTAGGTTTAAAGTTCAGTTTAAGTACGATATTGCACTTACACCTAACTGGCACTTTTATCTGTGAATAGACCTGCAACCCTCCCCATTCCTTAGGCATCTAAAATGTTATACTTCATGTTATACTTTAGCAATCCAGAGGCCTTGCATCTTCTGAGCACTGGCAGAAATAATTCACATTAAATACAATGGGGTAACTCAATTCTCAACCAAGCCTCTATCCAGGTCATGACCTGCCAAGCAGTTCTTTGACTGTTTTCTCCTTAGGAATTCACTTTCAAGGCATATACTTGGGATTAGAATCAGCACAAAATCCCACTGCTCTCTCTCAACCATTAAGCCAGAAAAACAAAGTACTCTTTTATACAAAAGCTGAGTGGTTACATAAGTCCACTACGAAGCAGCAGATCCAGGTTCAAGAGGTCAGCATGAGGGAGTTCATACACCTACTAGAGGGATTTACATTATACTGGCCCAGTGGAAAGCTTAAGGGGAATTCTTTGTACTACTGACATAGTTTCACCTTGCATGCGGGAAAATGACAAATTTAGGACAGTAGCACTTGTGCCTCCTTGGGGAAAAGAAACAACACAAAAACTTATAAAAATCACACAAACGTAAGAAAAACCAAGGTATCTTAAATACCAATACTAGGAAAGGACACAAAAGGTTGCAGTGTAAATGTCTCAAAGCAAGTTATATCTGCTGGCATTAATGAGTGACAGCAGACAGATCAAATATATACCATTTTATGTAAAGCAAAGTTTTGCAAGACCTTATTTTAGTTTTTGTTGCATGAATAAACATTTTCTCTTTTCCTATCACTAAGTTAATACTCTGGTATAGCATATGAAGCACATCTGAACAAGTGGACAGAGAAGGCATACTAAGGCATTTCATTATACCAAAAATTCTATTTAAAAATAAAAAGGCAATATTCAAGGTAACTTTCAAGTATAATATATTGACTATGAAAAGAATTCTGCTTTGCAAGACATCTCATACAGCCAACTTTCCCTAGACTCTGAATACTTTCCAGAAGTACAGTAGACAGACAGCCTAACATTTGTTATGTGGTCCCTTCCCCATTTCATCCTCTCTTCCTCTCAAATCTTTCCTGAGGAAGAGAAAAATATGAAAGAAAGTGAAGTGCTTTGCACACGGAAGTTTCTAATAGTTCATTTCTATTAAGTAGGCATGTCTGGTCTAAACAAATGAAAGCTGAAGGTGTGGACCCTGCAAATGGAATGAATAATGATAAGATTTGCGGCAAACATTTGCACCTCTGTTCCAGGCTGGGAGCAGCCCAATTAAAGTTGTGTTCTTCAAGTTCTTTTATAACAACCAACCCCCTTTTAGGTGTTGCACAGACAGAAAAAGGAATGCTACTAAACACATAGCTTTACCTCCACTTTTGCTCTAGAGAGGCTGAAGCAGGATGAAGTAATGGAGCTCATCTCCACACAAGAATAGCTCCCACAGCTGCCAAGTATTGCCAAGAGATTCCTCATGACTTGCCTGGCACTGCTGCACAACCCGGAAGGCCATGGACATCGCACATTCCTCTAACCAGGAGAGGGTTTGGTGCACTGTCACATTCTGATACTTCAGTGCTTCCTTTTCTGTCTTCTCCCCTCACTCGCCACAGGCCAACTCACATCCCACTACCTCCCTTCCAGCCTGAGTCACAGTTGCACTTCCCCACATCTCCTTCAACTGCTGTATTTCTTCATTCTTCTTCCTGCCTGAGTCAGAGGCCCTCCTGCATCTTGATACTCCCACCACTTCTTCCTTCTTCCTCTTGACAGGCCTCATCGTGCACACACACTTTGCAAAGGAGCACCCATCTTAGCTACATTCCTCCCATCAAAGCCAAGCCAAAGAACAATGGGCATGCAATGTTGTTACGATATCTTTGCAGGCCTGGCAGCACTGTGGCACTTGGTGTGTCTTTTATCTAACAGCTTCCCTAGTACCTGAAGACAGGGAATCTGCTTTGGTCACGTCCTCTCTACACCTCCCCTCTGTTCCCTCAATACAGCTGTACTGCATCTCATCCTTGAAACTGTGCTGTTTATCTCTGTGGATATAGATGAAACCATTCACAGCCCCACAGTCTTGGCTATTAAACCCAAAACTGACACTCCCAAGTCAATCCTGGAAGCGGTACATTGCTGCTACACGCTCAGACTCTAGATCTAGTTGGAGTGAATCCAGAGGAGGGCGACAGGGATGAGCAGACGGGCTGGAGTACTTCCCCTATGAAGACAGGCTGAGAGATTTGAGGTTGTTCAGCCTGGAGAAGAGAAGGCTCCAGGGAAACCTTTTAGCAACCTTGTAGTACTTAAAGGAGAACTACAGGAAGGATGAGGAGAGAAATTCTGTCAAGGAGTGTAACAGTTTTAAACTAAAAAAGAGCAGATTCAGATTAGATATTAGGAAGAAATTCTTCACTGCAAGGGTGGTGAGGCACTGCAATAGGCTACCCAGAGAAGCTGTGGATGCCCCACGTTGTGGCTTAACCCAGCAGGCAGCTAAGCACCACACACTATGGCAAGGGAGAGAGCACAAAAAAAAAGAAGAATACAAACTCATGGGTTGAGATAAGGTCAGTTTAATAAGAAAGGGGAAAAAAAAAAAGGGGGGGGGGGGGGCAAAAAACAAACCAAGAATAAAAATCCCAAGTAAAGCACAATGCAGTTACTCCACCACTGGCTGACCCATGCCCAGGCAGTCCCCAAGCAATGGCTGCCCCCCCAACTCCCTTCAGTTTTATTTTTCAGCATGATGCCTTATGTCTAGCTGGGGGCAGCTGACCTGGTTCTGTTCCCTTCCAGCTCCCTGTGCATCCCCAGCCTCCTCAATGGCAGGGCAGCATGAGAAACCAAAGAGTCCTTACCTCTGTAAGCATTGCTCAGCAACAACTAAAACACTGGCGCACTCTCAGCAATTTTGCAACCTAATTCCAAAACACAGTGCTATACCAGCTACTAAATAATAGAAAATTATCTCAGCCAAAACCAGGATATCCCATCCCTGGAAGTGTTCAAGGCCAGGCTGGATGGGGTTTTGTGCAACCTGGTCTAGAGGGAGGTGACCCTGCCCATAGCAGGGGGGTTGGAACTAGATGGTCTCTAAAGACCCTTCCATTTCAAACTGTTCTGTGATTTACAAGTTCTCCTCTGTCAGGGATCTACCCTCATAGGAACACTGTGTACAGTTTAAAGTGCGATTTAAAGCAAAACATTTAAAGCAAGCAGCACATGAGCTCTGCTTAACCTCCTTCCTCCTCCTTTTCACTCTTTAGTAGACAAGCACAGCAGATCCAGAAAAAAATACCAAGAGCCATAGGCAGGTCTGCCCATGCTTATGAGGATTAGGGCCACTGATTTGGGACAGGGAAATGAATGCCCATCTCATTTTTGGTGATGGTTATGCTGCCCTGAATCTCTTCCTAAGAATATCTTTCTCTCTGAAAAAAATATGAAATAAATTATTGTTTTTTGGTTTTTTTTTTAGCAGCGTCTTCTTTGTCCTTCAACACCCTTCCCTCTCAACAGCAAGCATCACAGAGGGCTGGGCAGAGCAGATTCAAGAAACAGTGGCAGTTAAAGAAAACCAGAAAAGTGTAATTTTAGCAGCCTACTGATGACATCCTTCAGTTGCTGATGGGCCTGCTTCAACCTCGCAGGCTTAGTCTGACTGCAATGAAAGTAAGGAAAAAAAACAATACTCGAATGCCAACAGCTGGATAGACGAGAGCCTCTAAAACCAAAATGATAAAGTTCTTCAAAATATCTCTAACTCATACACTGAGTGCTACATTTTATGGTTGTAGATGATATTGTACAATCAGGAGGAAATAAGAAACACTCAAATTTGTAAAAGACTTTGCTCAGAGCTCTGCCCATTTCCTCTCCAATTTAAGGCATCGCTTCTTTGTGCCCCAGTATGCAGTGGACATCACACTGCTGCATATCTGCTTCTACACCTCCTTAGCACATCGAGGATTAGTACCTGGCTCTCAAAAGCAGGATGCTTCCCAATGAGCCAAATTAGCTGCTAGCTTCATGCCATGCTGCCCTTGCTGCTGAAGGTATTTTAAAACATACAGCTCAGTCCTGCAGTTTGCACTGTTACAGAAGGTGTTGTAAATATAACTTTTTTCACAGAAGGCACACACAGACTACTTCTTCTTCTAGATTTAAATGTAAATGTAGAACTTGACCCAAGTAACCATCTACTACAGCTTTAGAGCCAAAATAACCAAGCACTAACCACAATTTTTACTTAAAACTGATGTGAGACAGAGAAAAAAGTGGGTAGAAAGATTTGAACACTGACAACTGCATGGAGAAAATCCTTGCCTCACATCTCAAAGACTTCTCTACTATTACTGTAAATAAATGACAGAACATCTGTCACCAGAAAGTCCCCAGACTCCCCAGCTACTTGTTGACTCACCTACACTGGCATGATACGGCAATCCATATATACATCACACCTGCCTGCCAATGTAATAAGTCTGACATTGTTCATTTACAAATGCACAATTAGGTGTCATTCAAGTAATAATCTAGTCTGAAACTCACGTTTGTGATAACCTTAAAAGGGGATTATAAAAAGGAGGAGAATCAACTTTTTACTCAGGTAGATAGCGATAGGACAAGGGGGAACGGTTTTAAGCTCAGGGGAGGGAAGGTTTAGATTGGATGTCAGGGGGAAGTTATTAACAGAGAGAATGGTGAGGTGCTGGAACAGGCTGCCCAGAGAGGTAGGTTGTGGATGCTTCGTCCGTGGAGCTGATCAAAACCAGGCTGGATGGGACCCTGGGCAGCCTGCTGTGGTACCAGATCTGGAGGTCGGTGGCCCTCCCTGTGGTAGGGGGTGGAACTTGATGATCTTTGGGGTCCCTTCCAACCCAAGCCATTCCATGATTCTATGATTATTCCGTACTTCTTGACTAAATCCCATTTTGTACACAGAGAATGTGCCAGCTATACTACAGCAGTAGACAAGATCAGTGCGATAAAGAAAAATTAATAAAAGGCAGCTAAGTAATTTTGCAAATTAAGGATATAGCTGGAACTAGCCCTGGAAGAGTTTTCCAAGATTACAGATTCCAGAGAATTCTTGACTCCCCCACATGGTTTTTAAACAGCTGTTTTCTAGCTTAGACAGAAAACAGAAATCTGAAAATCAGTTTTCCATGTCTGAATATTTTGTATGGAATGAGCCTGGCATGAAGACTATAAAGTAAGTTCAAAAGGTAGATGTAAGAAAGATATCATTACTGGGAAATCAAAATTCCAGTTCAATTGGGATTCAAAAGGGATTCAAAAGGTCAATTGTCTCAAAACCTCAGGGAGAGCAGTGAAGGCCCATTAATCTTACACAAATGAATCTTACCGTACAATTTTATCTGCCTTACTGAAAATGCTCTGCAAATAAATGATAGCAACATTCATTTGTTGGATGATTTTCCATATTTGTCAAGAGCTTTGCTCATCAGTGCATTTATCTTGAAACAAATTATCTGTACCATGTGTTTTTCTTGATCCTTCCTCACTACTACTCAGTCAAGAAAACTGAGGTATGGCTTAAATCATAAAAAGCACTGAAAGAGTAAGTGTCCATTTTTAAATCTGCATTTATTATTACATTAAGGTAGAATTTTAACTACAAAATAAAAGGCCAATTGCTTATTTCATTCCTTCCTTTACACCTTCACTGCTATCAAGTTTCTCAAATATATATAAAACACAACATACAATATTGGTTTGCTTTTTCAACAAAATAAAGCAATCTGCAATATAGAGGACACTACCTACGTCTTTATACAACAGACTTGAACAAATCAAATTAAGAAGACAAAGTTGCTATGCTAAAAGATATTAGCAACTATATTAAAGATAGTAAATCGAGAGAAACCTCATGTAGTTAAACAGATGTTTATTCTCCGCCTCCATTTAAATCAGCTATTTTAATAAATTAAGCAGGAGAAATGCAATTTTCTAAATTAAAAATTAAAAATTAATAATTATAAAGAAATCGAATACCAAAACTAGACCAAGATTGATCAAGCAGCTAATACTGGCTGAAGAGTAACACATCTTATATTCCTGTTATGGAACTATACTGCAAGAAACACATATTAGACTTTTGCAGAACACTACTTGCTCATTTTCAGTATTTGGTTGCAAAATTTGACACTGAGATTTCAAACCAGTGTAAAAATTCAGGAAGTCGCCAGGTACTTTTAATACCAAACTGCTACATTACAGGAAACAGAGAAGTCACCAAGAAGGAGAAACACATTTGAATGATACAGGAAGTTGCATATACTCTACATTTTATTAGTAAAAAACAAGCACCTTAAGAATTTACAACAAATGAAATACTATTTAAGATGAAGGAGAAAAAAAGGTACGTGTTGCACCCTGCAAACTGGCAATACAAACATCAGAGGTCACCGACTATGCAAATTTAGAATAATACTTATAAAAACAGGTCACTCAAAGCACTTTGGTCAAAGCACTCAACTGCCTGAAACTTTCAGTTTATGTACAAGTCAAATGAAAATTAGATTGGTCTCTCTCTTGAAACTTTCGTAAAGGTAAGTGATGCTTGAAGGTGTAATAGGAAGTCAAAGCAACGTACATCTTACAATACTGTAAACAAACTAGCCTCTGAAAAGAACTTCTCACACACAAAAAAGAAAAAAAACCAACACAACAACAAACAACAGAAGCCAGGAGAAACAGCACGAAAATAACACAATCAAACAGCAACAGTTCCTACCTGTTCGTAGTGGTAAGTCTGAAGTGATGTAACCTGTGTTATTAAATATTGTATTCATTCCCATGAGCTGGTCCATTGCAAACATCTATATTGAAAGAGAGTACATTCTTCATTACTACAAACATTTTCCTAAAGCAACCTTTAGGAACAAATGTTAAAGTTCTCTACAAACGTTCAGATTCCAATAGGTTAACGCTTTATATCTTGGTTTATTTTTGCTGTCAACAGCAATGCCAGCAAAGTCGATAGCAGCGAAAGTTTCACCAATGTGACATGACTGCACTGAGCTCAGCACAGTTCCTAAGCTTGCATTTTGCTTACAGACTAACGGTCGTCAGTTGTTTGTTCAAAAGAGATGAGATGCCAAATTCTGAAAATCTGACCCCACATGACTTGCTCAAAGACTTGCTGAGAGCCACTTAAGTTTTAATTTCGAATTCTGCAATTAAACCCCACCAGACTACATTCCTTATTCAAATAAATCTACAAACTCTAAAGCAAGAAAACAGAACGCCTAGGTTAAATTACAGGTTTTGTTTTGAATATCGACATGTCTTAACCCACTGTAATTGTTGTCAAGTATAAATCTTCTAAAGTGGAACGAGTATAAAGGAGAAAATCCTCTCTTCTTGGAAATGAAGGTAAGTAGAAATGGTCTGTTCTTCACTCCAACCTTTCACTCAAGCATTATTCTCACAATTAAAATGAATCGCGAAATTATCTAACGAGACGTGGAACTGATGTGGAAAAGCCAGGATCTACTGATCTGTGTGAGTTAAAGAACATTCTAGTCATCGCTATCAAGAGGCAAGTTTCACCAGAAATGACACAAATTAACTTCTCAGTGTGTAGAGGGCCTTATTTCCAGATCAAGTCTAAAGCCCACCACAGGAGGAACTTCAGAGCAAATGTCACAGGCCATGTGACAGGCCATAAACATGAGATGGTTTTCAACTGTTTCTTTAAACAGGTCTGTTCCTCCTTTAGACTTCAGCCCTTCCACCAGTGGTAAGGTACTTTACTGCTCATGTAAAGACTGGCTTAGAAAATAAAAATAGCTGGAATGCTTTTATATTTCCATACTCTTAAGCCTAACAAACGTCAGGACAGGATAAGAGGAAGCCAACACAAAGACCTAGAATAGAAAAGAGGGATATTGAAAATACACAAACCCACTTACTTGGGGATCTGACACTCCCATAATATATGGATCTTCTCCTGCCATTTTAAGTCCTGAAACACAGAAAGAATAAGAACTCTCATTTTTCTTTTCGATTTAGATTAATATTGAAAGTCAGACAAGCTAAAAAGCCCATCTCTGACCCATCTTAATTTACTCACAGTATTAGCGATTTCTAAAACGCTCCTAAAATTCCCCAGCATTTGCACAGAACAGGCTCAGGACAGGACCAGCTACAGCTAGGATCTTCCATTGCTTGCTCCCAAGCACTTCAAGACTCCAGTCAAAGTCCTGAAGTCGAAATTTATTGCAAATTCATTAAAATTAGGAATTAATTTGTATCTCTCTGTAGCCTGACTATTCTGCTTGAGTAAGCAAAATCATTATCAGCATAGCAAAGGAAGCACTCTGCATTTTTATACAATAAAAAGTCTTTAAGATCATTAATGAATGAACCCTAACAGTTTTCTTATGAAGTACCACTAAATGAAAGATTAGGATCTCCAAGAAAGAATTCTTTAAATAAAAAAATGAGTCAAATATTGACTCCTTTGAAGCACCTTTATTTCCTGAGGTCTACAAATGTTTGGCACCCAGGCATCTGTAGTGCTGACAGTGACAATTATGGCTATACAAAAAATGTAACCCTCTGTAGAGGTCTTGATGTCAATGCCGGTCACTGGAAAACTTCAGCCTGCCTTATCTTTCCAGGACGTGTAATGGCAAGCCAGTAGTGGAACCTGGAAATTTTCTTAGGAACTTTCTAGGTCTGCTTTAAAATATAGCTGTTATTTCTTCTCATGCAGACGTTATTGAAAGAATTACAATTCCATTTGTGTGGATGTTGCTAAAAAAAGACGCCCTCCAAGGGGACACCTGAAAATAACAATAGTGACAATTTCGAGAGGCTCATGTCTGCATGCACACAGACATTCTGAATACGGGTCATAACTCATAACAATTACAGATGTGTTGCTGGCACTTATATTCCACCACAGTGAACATGAATCACGTTTCAAAGTGAACCAATAAGCAGGTAAAGAAAAACTGAGGCACTACATGCACTCTGCAAAAATGAGACAAACATCCAATAGATAACTGGAATATTTGGATGTTTCACTTTGATGGAGACTCAGGCCATTAACGAGCTGCAGTAACAACACACAGCCATCCGTAATACACCAGGAGAAAACTGATGGAAAGAGGGGACACTCAATACATTCACGTCTTCCAGCAAAAAGAGGTCCGTGTGGATAAAATGATTTTTTAACCTAGAAAATAAAAGCACTTGCTCGTTTAGAATCCAATTTTAAAACGAAATACTTACCAAGTAATACCCATGTGCTGTATTTGAGCAAATACCCAAACTGATGATAAGATTTCAGCCAAAAAATGAGACGTAGCTATAACAGCCACAGATACTCATACCGTACCTCATTACCTATCACTCGAGCAGCCTAACCACCAGCCACTCATGTTTCATAATAAGCACTTTCCGCGAAGCACTATTTTCACTAGTAATTTGTTACTGTTAGTACAAGGCATTTTTAACAAAACCTTCTGCACACAATGAAGTTTAGATCCTGAAAAATGTTTTTCTTTGACATTTTATTTCCATAAAAAGATCACAACGCTCATCACTCATTGACAAGTTACTGAAACCACTGACAAAACTGTAATCCAGTTTTTGGCAAACACTTCCCAACTGAAGGTATGGATGTTATGGTAAACAATTTGAGAACCTCAACAGCCAGCGTTATTTAGGAAGTGCCAGCCCATACCCGCAGCCGCACACTGACCAGGTAACCGCAACTACTATTGCCAGATTTCTTCTGCACAAGCAGAATAAAAACTTTTCCCATAAATCTTGTCTTGTCATCTCTCATATTTAATTCCTTACCATTTCATGAGTCATTCCAGTCTGGGCGCTGGAATGGGCTGCCCAGAGAGGTGGTGGAGTCACCGACCCTGGAGGTGTTCAAAGAACGTTTGGATGTTGTGTTGAGGGACATGGTTTAGCGAGAACCATTGGTGATGGGTGAACGGTTGGACTGGATGATCCTGTGGGTCTTTTCCAACCTTAGTGATTCTATGATTCTATAATAAGCAGAGTTATGTTTAGAAATGCCTAAAATTCCCAGATAACAGTAACAAAGATTCTGAGGAACTAAAATCGATAGCAACAGTCCGGTTTGCTAATTGCATACTTCTTCACAACATTTTCAAACAGAACGTCTCACAGCTTCATCTGTAAGCCCAGCAGGATAAACTTAACATAATTTTCCACCACCTTTGCCCTGCTCTGCTTTCTTTGACTGCATCGCTCTCAGTCCAGCAGAACTCCGTGGGAAAAGGTTTGCAAACCTGTGATTTTGTAGTTGAAAAATACTGTAGAGGCAGTACTCCTGAAAACTTCTAATTTAACAACCTCTGAGACCAAAGTTAACTCAGAAATAAATGCCTACTAGCACCAGTCCTTCAAATTCACCTCATCAGAACTGCTACTTCTGGTGTTTTTTTTTGTTTTTATTTTTTGGGGTTTTTTGGCAGATCCAAGGAATGACAACATCCCCAGAGCAAAAGAGCAGTCACTGAAGATGAACGTTCCATCCAGAAGCAAGGTTGCTACCTGCATACTGCTCAGGCACTGCAGGTCTGTATTGAAATGTTTGTAACCAGACACTAAGAACAACCTCTCAAGCAGCAAAAGCACAGGTACCTCTTACTTAAGCTGCAGTGCTTGGGGTAAAGGTTAAAGACATTCTCTCTGGTGTGAATGCTAAGCCAGTTTATTATAAATACAGGATGACTTAGATGTGCAAACATTCAGCTTTGTGTATATAAATTGACACTCGAGTGCCCTTTCAGGGCCTGGACAAAAATTAACCCAGCAATTTAAAAGGAACCCTCTAAATGCCTGAGAACACTCTGTTTTATTATATGCTTTGTCCTCTTTCAAAGACAAACAAAGGACAAAACTGTTCCAGTACCACCTCCAGAATATCATTTTTGCTTGGCATTTTTTTAGTTATCAAATCTGTAAGCTTCCTCTTCTTCTAAGAAGGCTGTGGCAAATCCAGGAAATGTCAATAACATGACAGAAAAAAACCCACAAACATATGCACAGAATCAGACTCCATCATTAAAGGCAGAGCCTAACGCTTAATTGTTTATCTTTTAATTGCCCTCTCCTCATATTACTTGAATTTCTATGCACCTTCCTGGCATGCATAAAAGATGAGCACCTACCATGAGTAGCTTTGTTCACTCTCACCTTGTGAACAGAGGTACCTGAGCCATACCATGGCTCAGAGACTGCTCTTACTCAAGCTATATATGCTGCTACATGCATCTTAGAAATGTCAGGTCAGAAATACAACTCTCATTTGAAGACGACTGCGATTAAAGCTGTTTTGTGGAAGTTTGTTTTACCATGTATGTCTGGTTCCCATACAAATTTCCAGATGCCAGAAACTGCAGACCACAGTCAACCGCAACACTGATCTACCCTGGAGACGCTCTGAAATCTCTTTCAGACGAGGGCACCCAGGAACTAAATGTTTCAACTCGCAGTAGTTTTCAGTGAATTTTTTGTGAATATTCAATGAAAGGTGAAGGAACATCATTTTGCTCACAGCACGATGGGAAACCCTAAAATCCAACTACATTTGTTCAAAACCACACCGCTGCACCCACTGAGGGAATTTAACTGTGTGCACGTGCCTACTCTTCCCCTCTCCCCCACAGTGAGTCAGTTACCCTCATGAAAGTTGTTAAAAATGACTAAAAAAAAAAACAAACAGGCAGACACATGGGTTCATACACATATATGGAAACTGACTGGATTGCACCAACCTAACCAACAGATCATAATGGCAGATAGTTTGCCTCTCTCCTCCTCATTAATACCTGAATAATACCCGGTACAAGCAGCCACTGACGGAAGAACACAGAACTAATTTATTGTATTCTGAATGTTTATATAAAAGCCCCGTATGGATCAGACATTTAAATTGGAAAAATCACAGTTCATTTAGGAACACATTCAGGAACATGATTGCACAGACAAGCATAACCTAATGGAACTATTAGAAATCAAACCTTACTGTCTGATCCAGACACTAACACCCAGTTATTTAAGAGTACTTCTCACTCTGCAGATGCATGCCATTCAAAAAACATCAAGACTTCAGACTCCATCCTAGCTTTGTTCTCCTAACACTGCTTGAATAGTGCATACGCTAATAGATTAGGATGGCTTCTTACTCCTGCAAACAGGAAACAAAATCATTTGAATACTACCCTAAATAAGAGGTCTGCTCCAAAAGTAATGCCTCCTATATTACTACGTTCCCCTGTGATGTCAGAGGCGGGTGTTGGTAGTATGGCAGTAGAGGTTGAACCCTCCGACCAATATTCCATTACATTTCATCATTGTGAAACAGATGACAACAGAGGGGCAGTTTGACAAGATGGTGGTGAGTATGAAGCAAAGGGGTGGAAATGAATTCCACTATGCAGAAAAAATTGCCCCCAGTGACACTCAACAACACTTGTTGAATGTATATGGAGATGAAACAGTGGACGCGAGTACAGTGAGGTGGTAGGTGGAGTGTTTCAGCAGTGGTGACAGTGGATCACCTGGGCTGGCACAGATTCTATGAGCACAGCAGGCTCTTGTTCACTGCTGCAAAAATGAATAGCTAATGGTAATAACGATGATGAAAAATAGTAGTCTGTAGCTGAGAATTTGCTATATCAACTAATGTTATTGTGCTCTTTGTACCTGCTGTAGTTTCCATGGAAACAAACAGGAGGCATTACTTTCAGAGCAACATCTGCAGTTGCAACATCCCCCTCAGCCCCAGAAGAAACGTGAGCTTGAATCCCCCAGTTCTGAATAGTCACATTTTGAAGCGCACTGGTGAGCTTACAGATGAAGATAACTCTTCACATAGGACCAGCTACAAAACATGTATATGCTTCCTTTCCCAGACCTTCAAAGAGACATGGTAAGCATGTCTCTACTTTTCATCTGTGAATATGTTGGGGATTTGCTGTTCTGTTCTTTTTGTTTTATCAGTTTGCAGTGACAAAGGATCGAGAGTTTCACCAACTTCTCTATCCACAGAGACTTTGCTCATCACAAACGAGAGTGATGCACAGCGGAGACTCAGTAGCCACTCATCTCTTACATTTCTTAAATCTCTTAAACTTCTGTGCCATAATGCCCGTTATATCCTCAGAAAATGAACACAAAAGGCTTGCATTAGGGTGTCTGCCTGCTGCTGTGTTTTAAAATATAAAGCATCAGCTCATTCTTCCTAAAAACACGCCCACTATTTTTTAACTAGTTCACTGTAAAGACTGAACTCAGGACAGGTTAATATTTTATGGAAAAAGGTTTGCTTATAGCACAGATCAGCTTCACGGGACAGAAATTAAGACATTCTGCAAAAGGCAGACTGGAGATGTACGTTAGTGGGTGATGACATTTATTACTTAAAGATCATTACAGCCTTGAACTGGAATTAGCCTGACAGTTTAAAGAAAGTTTTCATTTTGAAAAACACCCCCTCTCACCTTTCAGGGTTGGGATTCAAAAAGCAAAGGTAGCCTCAAGACAAGAGAAACGCAACTAGTACACTTCAAGTGACCTGACATACTGAAAGCACACTTCTTCCTGCACTTTCTTTTTTCTAGCAGGGTCTTTTGCTCTTTAACTTGGCTTTCATTGTAATTTAACTGTTAAAAATAAGTTTCTTCAGACACGAAAATTTGCTGTGGTTATGTTCCTAAGCCTACTTATTTTGCTTACTGAAAATAGGATTAAGGATGAAAGAGAGGCAAAGACTCTTTTTGTATTTTGCTTTGTATGTGTTTTGTATATATATCTAATCCTACGTGCCCTACATTTGGGCTATGCAACACAGCAGACTCTCTGATTGCAGAGAACAATACTCTTTACAAGAAGCATCAAGTTCTCTGAATTTCTCTAGCAGCCTCGATACACCGAGTTAGAAACAGTAACTGCTATACTGTTCAGTCTCTACAGTGTTTCACCTGGTATCGCCAGCCTTGCTCACTTTTCTAACAATCTGTGTATACAAAACTGTTTTAGACCAGCATCTCCAGAAATGCAGGGAACATACTGTGCAATATAGATGCTGCAAACTGCCAGGTAGGGCTGGAACCGTAACAAGAGCTGCGGTGAGATGATTTTGGATAGATGAAGAGCAACAGGCTGCTGGGACAGAACAGAGACACTGATCCAACACAAATAGACTGAAGCCTTCAGTAGCATCCTAGCGCTGGGGTGCTGCACACCTCCTCTAACACCCAGCCTTTCCACCTTGCTCTGGACACCTTCCCATCTTCAACAAGCACTTCAATTCCCCTGAAACCCAGCTTTTTTCCTCCAGAATACAATTTGCACAGCTTAAGGGCAAAAGCCTTTGGGGCAAAATATATTCTTAGAAAAGCACGGGGGGAAGGGGAAGGAAGTTAGAGAACTGCTGTTATCTACCTCTGCATAGAACTGCAGGTTTAGATCTTCTGAAGCTTCAAGGCACAAGTTGTGTCATGAACCTACACCAGTTAAATACATATTAAATGGACAAGCTTCCTTTCTTTTAACTCCTTCTAACCACTTAAAATTTTTAGAGCTTAATAAAAGATGTTTTTCTTAAGAAAGATGAGCCCCATTTTTGTTAAAAGCAATACAATAGGGAATATTGTACAGGCAGGGTTCCAAACCTGCTTAAAGCAGGTCCATACAACTAGGCTCCAACAGCTGCTAACTACCGGCATCGTGCAATTCCAGCACCATGCACAAATGGAGCTGCTGCAGAAACTGTTCCGAAGGAAGAGTAGGAGGGAAAAGTAGGGAGACACCTCCCTCCCAAATACTAGGAAAGCAAAAGCTTAACACAGAAAAGGTCTTACCAATGGTTATTCACATTGTTCTCAATTACTCATTTTGTCTGCGCTCATTTTAATAAATTACACTGTTTCTGAAGTCCCTGGACAAAGGTTTAGAGTGGACAAAATATTTATCATTTAGATTAATATTGTCCTGGGGCCCAATCGGGAAAAACGGAATAAATGGGAGCTGTAGACATACAAAAGGGTTTTCCCAAAAGGGTGAAAGAAGTGCAACAGAAAGCAACCCCTGGGGTGATTCAAAATCAGAGGCGATTAACAGCTGCAGCGTTCTGAAACACACAAAGTAAACAGAAACAAAAAATTATGAGAACGTCGTGTGCACTTTTACTCACATTATGATACAGACATCAAACACAAACAGAAAAGTACGTTAAAAAGCATGAAAGCAATTGCTAGCTTGCTTAAGTTGACAAGAAGCCCCCATCAATTATGGTTGTTGGGTTTTTTAAGGATTTTTTTTTTAATGGATTTTAACTCAACATGAAATTTGAAATTTGCTTTTAAATGTTATAAAACAGGAGAAGAAATATCAGTCATCCATAACTTCAGCGACGCGGAGGGGAGTTGTGCTGAGTAAACTGCACTGTCCATACAAATCTCAATGTTCAACTCCTGCAGAAGCGTAGGTAAATTGTGCTTGCTATTTCCTTGAGCTAACACGTGGAATTACTATCTATAAAAATAGTTTTCAGTACAAGCACTCAGCAGTAAGACAAGAGTCGTGCAGAGGCTTTTCTCTTTTTAGGCACTACTTTCCTCTGCAGACTCATCCACAGACTTCTGAAGCTGCAGTAACACTGCTTAACCCAAGATGACACAACCTGTCTGTTTGTTTTTCTAGTACACCAGCACAAATTGCCTCCTCTTGTTATTAAGAGGGTTTGCTTATTATTTCCTGTTGGATGGGGCGGGGAGTTGTTGCTGTTGTTGCTGTGTATTTCTTTTAATTAAAAAAAAATGCTGACAAAGTTTTAAAATATTTTCTAAGATGTACCATTGGACAACAGCATTAAAACTACAAACCACCTGGGAAATGAAAGTGATCAAAAAGATTGAAGATTTCAAAAGAGTGCAATACTTTGAATCTGAAATTTTTAGTGCGGAATTACCTGCAGGAAATGGAGAGTCAGAATTATTAACCCACATAATCGTCACGTTAAAAGGAAAAATTATAGCATAAGGAAACTCATTTGGCAGATATTAAAACAGCTGTTCGTGTAGTCCAGTTACTAAGTATCTTTACGACCAAGTTCTTTGCCTGTTTTAATCCCTTCCCTGATGCCAAAGCAGCAAACCAGCACGACAAGAGGAAATGAAACGCCCTAAACACAAACTGCTTTTCCAGGACAACGTTAGAAGAAAATTAAAATGTTTTTATTAAAACACATTCAAAACAATTTAAACCAAAGTAATAAACAGTATTCAGATGTACCAGAGTGTGCTTATCGCATATACTTAATGCTAAATACATATAAAAATACTGAGGTTTAACACAGCAAAGCAACTCCAGCAACTGCACTGTATTTTAGCCACGAGGCAGTAACTTTACTTGAAGTAGCCTAAAAATTGTGTTAAAATGCTGTTACTTTCTGCTCTAGATTAAGAAGAATCACTGAACGTTCTTTAGGAATAGCCCTAGTTCATATAAAACTGTTCAAAGTCAAATACTAACTCAAAGAGCACACACATACCCACTTCACAAGCCTTAAGTGAAATGAATCATCAGTACTGAAGAGCAAACCTTTTCCTTTCTGAGGAGAGAAAGAACAGCGCTGCTGAGAAGCTAAACAACAAGGAAACCCAGAGGTCCAGTTCACATAAGGCTTGCCCTATCAGCAGCTGCTTTCGCACAGGTTCTGAAGTCCTACTGAAGGACGGCCTCCATTTAAAGAACACAGCTGCAAAGGTGGGCTCAGAGAGCAGCAAGGGCAGTTACCGCTGCAAGTACAGCAGCGAGCCAAGGAATCCTTGGTATCCCTTGGGTTATCAACAGCCTCTGAAAATATACCTTGGCAGAAATGGTTGGTTAAAGAAGTGACACAGTCAGCTGAACCACACAGGTCGAACCGAGAACAGCATCAGCGCAGTCATGCCAAGAGCCCTAACACTGAGGCGTCCCAATCTTCCTCAGCCCACAGCTTGAAGCTGCAGCTGCAAAGTGGTTACTATGGCTTTTATTTTCCCCTCCATGTTTTACAAAGAAATTATAAAACTCCTTCAGCTTTAATTTTCTCCAGTAGACTCGAACGTAACAAAGAACATTTAGACCAACCTAATGCAACTTAAAACAAAAACCACTGGCTTTGATGACTTCATGTGTGTTACAATTCGTCCATAAGTATGCAAGCACACAGAAGTACGATTTTCAAAACAAAACAACACAAACACAACTCAGACCTGCTTTGCTTTTGATCTGCGATACCAGCGCAGTTTGCTCTACGGATTGAATCCTAGCTTAGCTCGCTCTGTGTTTTAAATGAAGAAAAAAAGAAATGTGACGCTGCTTTTCAGAAGACCAAAGCTGAAAGGGGAAAAAAAGAAATGCACGCAGTAGCGACAGCGACTTCCTCCCCACACACGGTCTGCCAGCTCCATCCAAATCCTCAGGAAAGGCTTTCACCTCGAGACCAGAACCATCTGGAACATCTCTTCCCACCTTACTTCCCAATCTGCCAGCAGCGCTTCAGCAAAACAAACCTTTCACTGAATTCTTCCTATGCTCAAAATTGGACGCAAACATCGAGTCTGGCTGACCTAAGGGCACAATTAATGACAACTGTAATTATGACGTTACCGGCGCAGAGCTTCATGAAAGGTTCACCGTTCATTTACTGGACATCAAATTACAACTTCCATTTCTAAAAACCCTGTGTCAGATGAAAGTGACCAAGACCAGAGTTTCTTTTTCATTATTTAACCTGAAACTTTCTCTTTTCCTTATGTTATTTTGTGTCTGAGAACCAACAAGAAGTGACAAACACGTCAGAAAAAAAAATTAAACCGACTTGAGATTTCTGTTTACTTAAGGAAATAGTAACAATTTTCTAAACTCAGACGTGTTTGCTCTTACGAAAGAGTTGGCACACATTTACAGCACTGTAAGTAGTGGAAGACTTTAGTGAGTGAGTTTTGATCTACGTAAACATAGAATAATTAAACAGAATATCTTAAGACTGCAGGATTTCGTGACCAACAGCTACACTGTAAGTCCTATTCTAAGTTAGTAAAAATGATAATATTGCTTTTCACCATATGTTTGCAGCTTCAAGACTATGCAGACATATGTAACTACTAAGGGAACCTTAAGCTTTCTGGGCAGCACAGGGGATCCTTGATGGTGAAGACTTCTGGGCGTTCCAACTTGGTTCCGGTCCCTCCAGAGCCACGTGTGATGAGAAGCATGATAAAATGAATTCCAAACTGAACTTGGTTTTGGACCTTGCACGCATTCATCAAGGAAGGCACAGGAAGGCTTTGGGGAAAGGGGGCGATGAAGAAGAGGAAACTTATTTTCATGAAAATTCCAAAAAAAAAAAAAAAATCTATTAACAAATTTGAGTCGGTTGTATTTACGTGTAAGTGCCCAAATGTTGGAGTCACATAACACTACCTCAAAAAAAAAAGTACATTTGCACTTTTTACTTTGACTTTTGCACTTTGACTTTTAACTCTCCCAGCACATTTACTTTGCCAGCAAACTTTTCTGATTTCAGAAACATCACGACGGCACTGACTGAACTAAATGCCTATGAAGCTCACCACGTTACAGTTTTTAAAATACACACAATACACACCATGACATGAAATGAAACAAAGCCAGTCTCATTTTTAAACCCTTAATTCAAAGTATTTTCATTACTCACAAGACAATTTCATTCTGTGGTGACTGCTGTCAATCAACATTTCTTTCTTGGGAAAAAAAAAGGGGGGGCAGAGGACAGAAAGAAGGCGGTGTTCTCCTCTTCTCCTTAGTAAATCATTTTAAAAGGTCTTTCATGTTTTGCAATGCTAAGCTTCCTTGAAATCTCTGCTGCAACCTCCTGAAAACACTACGGCCAACCCTGACAATAACACTTCAGGGGATCACGTTGGTCAAATTATCGAGCCACAAAAGTTTACAGAACAGAGAAACTCCGAATAGTTACAGGCTGCTTTTTCCCTCTTTCATTTTCTCAATTAAACTGCAGTCATTTCTGCAGATTACAAAACACTGCAGACAGGATGACGTCTCCAAATGACATCTTGGTTAATGCTTTCCTAGAACAGACAGCCGAGAAATAACAAAGCTGCTTTAACCAAAACACTATTGCAAAAGCCAATACTTTGCAGCACGCAGCACACACTCTAGATGTAACTAGGAACAAAGAGCAGTATTTTCAACCTGTTCTGTCAGCCCAACAGTGGTGGCACTGCACAGCACCTTCAGCCTTGTAAGGCATGCACTGGGTGAGGGAAAGTTCCACTCAGTACTGAGCGTCTCTGTTAAAAGAATAAATTAGAAGAGGACATCTGAAGAAAGGAACTAAACAAGGCAAAGATTATAGGTGCTTTAAAGCTGTTGTTTTGAGTCTGTACTATTTTATAAAGCACAACCCTTTATCAAAGGCTCAGAGCATTTTTTAAGCAGGAAGGTGAAGCACAGTACCAAAGTCACCGGGATCTCTGCCTCCGAGCCTCATTCAGAAAATGCTCAAAGGCACTTCTAATTTACTGATTTGAATGAAATTACTGCTGTGCATCGCATTACGATAACAGCCACGTAACGTCAGCTCACCTGCGCTACGGGTTAGAAACAGCGCTCGTTTGGGTAAGAGCGAAATCAGCCACCAGCGCTGCTCTGCCCCGAGTTACCATGGGAGCGCAGAGCATCAAAGGGTCCAAGCGCCCGCGCCGAGGAGCAGCCGAACGCTACCGCTCCCTTCGAAAGCGTCCTTTTGCCGTCCTTTCCGGACGCCCCGCCGCCTGCAGGCAGGCAGCGCGCCCAGGCGTGCCGCAGCCGGGGCTGGAGCGTCCCCTCGCACCGACAGCCCCAGGGCTGCGCGTCCCCCGCGGCCAGCACCGCCACGCACCGCCGCGGGGGGCTCCTTCTCGGCTCGACAGACTTCTCAGCCACGCACCGTAACAAACAGCGCGACGAGCCTCCTGCAGCCACGCCGGGAAACTTGCTGAAGAGCCGGGACGCAGCGCGACCTTTCGAACCCGCACCAGAAATACAAACAACAACAACAAAAAAAAAAAGACGGCGGGGTGGCGGCCGCCCTTCGCACAAACTCGGCACCAGGAAGCGGGGAGTGCCCGCGCCCCGGTCCGCCGTCGGTGTCCGCCTTCCCCCCCAGCCGCCCGAGCGGCTTAGGCAGCCGCTCCGCGCGCCTCAGGGCCCGGCCCGGGGGTTAAGCTCCCCGTCCCCAGCACGGCGCGGCTGCCCGCCCCCGGCCCGGCGCAGGAAGCGCAGCCACCGGGGGCAAACGGGCACCACGGAAGGGCCGGGCGGGAAGAGAGCAACAGGCTCACCTGGGTCAGCGTAGGGCTAGCGGAGCCGCGCCGTCGTAGCTGTCGTCGCCTCCGGGTCCCAGCCGCGCACCCCTCAGCGCCGCGCCATGTCAGCGGCGTGACGCCGCCCGCGCCCCGGCTTCGCGTGGACTTTCCCCCGTTCTTCCCTCCTCCGGCCCCGCCGCCGGCCCGCTGGGGAGGGCAGCCGAGCGGCACCCCGGCCCGCGCGGCCGCCGCCTGCCTTCCCTCCGCCCCTGCCCCCGGCCCGCCGCACTTCCTGACTGGAAATTCCCGCTGACGCTCCGGCGGCGCAACGGCCGCGCGGGAGAGCCGGGGCGGGGCGGGAGGCAGCGCGCGGCCGAGGGCGGCCGTGCGGCTGCGGCGGCTCGCGCCGCCTCGCGCGCCCTACCCCCGCGGCGGGAGCGCCCTCAGCGCTGCGAGGGGCAGGTGCGAGGTGGCGGGTGTCGGAGCGCTCCTACGGGCCCCAAGAAAGCCCCGAAGGGGGAAATACGCATGGAGGAACGTAAGCCTACTGACGTAGTACCTTGCCATTAGCTTCTTTGTAAAAGGAGGTTCACTGATTGTCTGCTACCTGAAAACAGCACCGAGCAGGGAGCGTAGGCTATGCAGCATCTTGTGGGCTCACTCTGCCTCTGGCTGAGCAGATGTCCAGGCCAGTTAACTGCTGTAAAGTAGCTACAACTCTCAGCACCAACCTGATTTCTCAGTGCTGAAGGCCAGCGCTGCAGAGCAGTAACCAAGTCTCCCACCACAGCTGAAGAAAGCCAGCCTGAGCCACATATGAACATTTCGTGAAACACTGCTAAGCCTTAAACCTGTTTGCTGAGGGTGAGGAGCACCTCTGAGCACAGCCAGCGTGGCTCACCTGAGGCACATCAGCCAGAAACTCACTGGCACACCTGTGAGGGGCTCAATTTTACGGTGCCAGAGCCACCTAAGACAGCACCTCATTTAACTCAGAGCTGAAAATCATAAATGATGAGAAAGGTTAAAAACTCAAACCAACAGCATCATGAATGAAATGATGTGATTTTTGCTTCTTGTATTGAAGCAAGAGACTCCTGTCCAGAGCAAAAATGGAGCCAGAAGGAATGAGGTCAAATCATAAGCAACCTGTTGATTAGGTAAGGAAAAAAAAAACAAACACGGGTATTTTTACCAGAGAGTAGTTACGTACCTGTATTTAACACTATATATACACAACTCAGTCATGTCATAAAGGGAGGTTCTGCTGCTGAACACTCTCAGTCTGTCCATGTGCAGCTGATTTCATCCAAGGGAGTAGGTTCAGCTGTGCAAACAGTTTGTCTACAAACTCTGGCTTGGAACAGAGATATGCTTATTTGAAATTGGTAATTATGCTGCAAAAGGTGCTTAGAAATGCACAAGATTTTCTCTCTCTCTCTTAATATAGGAACTGAAATCTCATACAAGTTACTCATAAGAGCGTACAAGACGACAGTCATTTCCTTTATTGGGATTGCCACTCTGTGATGCAAATCTGAAGGCACATTCACCCGTTGTCTTCCCAGTCCAAGTTTTCACAACTCAGCAGTTCTGAATAAAATGTTTTTCCTTAGGGGTAATTCCTGTATTCCCAAGACCTGGTATTAATCTATTCCACAGAAGCAAGTGCATTGTAGTAAGCAAAGCAAGTGAGAAGAGAACTGAGTACTAAGGCCCTGAAAGAAGGAAGTCTAGATAGATTTAAAATAAGAGAAGTGTTTTAAAATAAGATTAATTTGAAAGAAAAGATGCCGTGTCACAGCTAGTCACAGGCAAGGCATGCTCACAGAGCAAAAAACCTGCATGAACAAGTACCAGGAAACCAGACAAGACAGAGAAGTTCCAAAACTTAAGGAGACATACCTGGTAGATTTGTTTTAAAAGGACACATTGTCGAATACTCACTCTCAGCTTTCCTGGTGGAACCCTAAGCAGCTTCCCCAGCCATCTAAGCTTTTAAAGAAAAATGCTTTCTAAATGATATTTGGAGTACAATTATGTCATTCTTATAACTCAATACTGTAATGGGAACGTTAACTCATTAGAAAGACACCGTAGTATCAGACAGTATGTCCACAGTTTTGTAAAACTGTCTCTGTAGCCCACTCTACATAAATGAATTGTTCTAACACACATAATTCCCACCTGAAAATCCAAATAAACAATTACTTCTCTAATCCCATTTCCACCAAGGAAACTATGCAAGACTCAGGTGCGAGCAGTTTGTAATCATTAAAAATGCTGCCTCTTTCCTGGAGAACATGGGGCTGCCCTGCTACCATCAGGACACTTCTGCACCTGGACACAGTCAGTTCACAGATGAAGTGTGTTTAATGCTGAGCCTGAAGGGGGAGGAAATGGTCAGAGCTGTAGTAGATTCTCTAGTAGTGGTGGAGGTAAATTGAGAGGTAAGGCTTTCTGATTTTACAGTTGCCTTAGAGGACTATCTTAGTGTGAAGACTGTGTATGTTTAAGTTTTGTGATGTATTTTAAAAACGTGTAAATAATCTAGGAGTTGCCCTCTGTTCTTGCATTGCTATGTTTGCTCTGTGAGCACAACTTCTGAGGTTAGAAGTCTTTGGCTTTGATGTTTTTTTCAATTGCGTAGCTAATATTGCTAAGGAGCAAGGCTTTATCTCTGAGAAATAAGCTTTTTTTTTCCCATAGCGATATCAGAAAATGGATATATTTAAGGATAAGTAGAGGCCTTTGATATTATTTTTTCATTTTATTGGGTATACCCAAATTAGAAAGAAGAAAATCCAAGTTTCTTGCTTCATTTTCTCTTTCTGAAGTATTTACTGCAACTGAGACAGGATCTTTTTGTTCCCTCTTCTCTTTCGGTATCTGTGATACTTAAACAGGAAGAAATGAGGGGAAAATCTAAAATAGCTCTTGAGAGATACTTCCTTTTAAAACTTGTAGTTGCCTTCATTGGTCTGCTAGGCTATGATGTCCAAATCCCTTCCTGGTTAGACTGTTATTTATTTTTGACCTAGAAGTTCCAGCTCCAAAGCTGACTTGCCTTGGATGGTAGCCAGCAATTGTCTAGCAAATGCTCCAACCTTCAGAGAGTGTTATCAGGATTTAGTTAATGTTTACTGTTGGCTCTGCCATTATCACCTGTAATTTGAATCCACCAGGAGCAAAAAAGGAGAGTATATTAAAAAGTTATGTGCATTAATATAATGTTTATTATTTTAAGACAAAGTATATATTGAGCTGTAATGAAGTAGGCAATAGCCTACTTCACAAAATACTTACAAAATACTTAAATAGTACAAAAAAAAAAGTACAAAAAGATAGTACAAAATACTTAGATAAAGTATATATGGATAGGCAACAGCAGTTTCTGGAGCTTGATGATGTTACTAAATCTGCACATCATGGCATCCATGAGAAATATTTGATGTTAAATGTGATGTTTTGATCTGATGGATGGTGATTTGACCTCAATTATCATGCATTTAATCAGCACATAATTGAACATAACAATACCCTGCAAAATTCAAAATGGCATGGTGTCCCCTGCAAGTCCATGGGCTGCATCCCAAACATGCTTTTTTGCTTCCTTTGTGTGGAATTGAGAGTCAGATGTAAGATCTCATACTGGCATTGAAGTGCCTCAGCTCTGTAGCTATGTTAATAAGCTGAAGTTCCAGTATGGATTAGGTAAAAGTGTTAGAACTGTAGCGTATTGTATTGTAGTGTATTGAGAACGTGGAGGGGGGAGATTTAGTAGACTTTAATATGTTACCGTGTGGCTGTAAGTATGGCAGGTAAGTGTGATTTGCAGACAAAGGGAGGCTTCTGGAGAGAGCTACTGGTAAAGTGGAAAAGATGTAAAAATAAATAAAACCAAAAAGATACAGTGATAATCATGAAAGCTTGAATAGGATTGATGTACACCTGCTCAATTTAATCTTATAGCTGTGGTATGGTGTAGGATATCACTTACATAAAGACCTAGAAAGAATCAAGCAGAGAGAGCACACATCACTTCTAGAATGTGTGGCCTTGCCATCCCTCAGTGTGGCTGTGTAATGCTAGGCTTCCCTCCTTCTTTTACTCTTATGTTGACTGAGAGCAAGGAACATTTTGCAGCAAACCTTTTGGGTATGTTTAAGATGGTGGTTTGTACATTCTGTGTGAACTTTGCCATAAGATAGATAGCTGCTTTCAATGGACAGCTACCCAGAGCACTGTGAGAAGTCACTAGCTAACTAAATTGCCTGGCCCCTGAAGCTGCTTCATGCAAAAGATATGGACTGCTCCCAGAGCGCTGCCTGAGCCTCGCAATAGTAGTACACAGCAATACCTACATACATGTATTCTCAGAACATGAACAGTTGCTTGTGGAAATCATTCATTATGATATGTAGTGGTATAACAATGTAAACGATAAGTGTTAACAGGACCAAAAGCAAAGTGCTGCAGTAGGGAGAGTCATAGTTACGAGCTGTGATTTCTGGTAATAAACCTAATGATCTACCAGTCTGTTTTTCAGAATTAGGACTTAGTGCAGCCTGTGATTAATCTGCTCTTTTATCACTTGGCTATCTAATACCTTGGCCAGCTGTTGAAGGCAGAAGAATGGTATTGTTTTTGTTTTGTTTTTTTTTCCTTTTTCCATTTGATTTCAGTGACAGCATATTCTTACCAGTCTACTGCACTCAGTCCCCTCTCTTTCCACCTACTCTCACTATGTTATGATTAATTTTGCACTGTGCTCCTACTTCCTATGAGTGGGTTTGGTTTCTCTTCGTAGTCTTTTGCATATCTGAATCATATACTTCTAACCTTTATGATTACACCCATCAGAACACAGCTGAGGGGTCCTACCAATTTCCCAAGAAGCATGAGTTCTTCCCATTACAGGACTGCAGATTCAGAGCTTCAGCAATGTCTCGCACAACTAACTAATGCAAACAGGAACAGCTATTCAGTACTTTGTTGCTTTTTGTTAAACTTTACTTTTATTTAGTATATGTTGATCTCAATTCATGAAGTCTTTTTGGGTCAGGTGAACTGAATAGGGTTGATGTGAACTCCCTAGAGAATGCAGAATTCAGCTAATTTGACTCTTTATTACTGTTACTCTGTGCTCTTTAATGCCCAAGTAGAGGAAAGATGTTCCAGACAGCTGAGCTTCATAGAAATATTTAGGGAAGACTTTTCTTCTGCTGTGAAGCTTTCACCATTTAAAAACAAGGGCTGTTCTGAAAGTAATTCCTGCTATATGATTATGTTGGCCTACAGCATCAGAGACATACATGTGTGTTATGGCAGTAGAATTTGAACCTTCCCAACAATATTCCATCACATTTTGTTGCTATGTGACAAATGGCAGCAGAGGGGCAGTCTGATAACACTGCATCTGATATGAAAATACATATGAAACAAAGGTGTGGGAACAAATTCCTCCACATGGAAAACTTGCACCTATTGACACTTACTGAGGCTTACTGAACACCTATGGAGACCAAGCAGTTGATGTGAGAGCAGTGAGACAGAAGTGATTATCAGCTTCAATGTGGTAGTAACAGCGGTGGCAGTGTTGGAATATAGCAGAATTTGTGCCAGATGCGTCCCACGAATGCTACATAGGAACAAACAGAACACCATATGCAAATTTGTTAGGGCCTATTGAACAAATGTGAGGCTGAAGGCAACAGTTTCCTGAATTGAATCATTACCAGTGACAGGATGTGATGTCACCGCTTTAAGCCAGAGTCAAAATGGCAGTCCATGCAGTGGCAACATGCGAATTCCCCACTGAAGAAAAAGGTGAAGATGCAGCCTTCAGTAGGTAGAGTGACATGCGCTGTCTTTTAGGATAATAAAGGGGTAATCCTTCTGGATTTTCTGGAACCTGGACAAACCATCAACTCTGACCACTTACTACGTCATGATACTGACTGAGCTGCAGTCTCAGACTTCTGGAGTCAGGCCAGAGAATAAGGAAACCATTTATTTTGCAACATGATAATGTCAGGCCCCGTACCAGTTTGAAGACCATGGAGTGCATTGCCAATTTTGACTGGACTGTCCTATCACACCCACTACATGGTCTGGATTCTTGACTTCCATCTGTTTGTGCCAATGAAAGACGGACTGTGTGGGCAGTGCTTTCCTAGCAGCAATGCTATTATAATGTCTGTGAAACAGGAGAATGCCTCTGCTTGTGCAGATTTTTACAAGCATGGCATGCAGGCTCTTGTTCATCAGTGTTGAAAATGGGTAGCTAATGGCAGTGACAATGTTGAAAAGTAGAGCAAATTCTCAGCTACAGAATACTATCTAATAGTGTTATTGTACTCTGTGTCTGCTGTAGTTTTCATGGAAATAAGCAGGAGATGTTACTTTTGGAGTGACCTATGTGCATAGTAGAAAACAGAATATGGATCGCTAAGTGGCACTTTCATTGCTCTTTGAGCTCGTGCAGTGACTTAAGGTCAACTGTTGGCAAAAGTAAGTTTGAATTTCCTGAACTATTTTGGTTGCAAATATTAAGCCTCTAGCATAATTTGTGCTGCTCTTAAAATTCTGATCCTGGGGCCTCTGGATACATGACAAGTTTTGATGAAAACTTACAACTTACATTAAAAAAACAAAACAAACAAACAAAAAAAACACAACTATCAGCGTTTCAGAAGATGTCTAAAATTAGTGTGATTTTTCTTTAAGGCAAACCTTGTGGTGCTAGGAGATTTTATAATAGTGCAAGATTGTAGAGTGAACAGTGAACTAAGACAAGTCATTAGTGTGGTGGATCAGGCCTCCTAATAAAAAGACTGAAGGGCATTAGGAAAGGCAAGTTAGCTCATGGATTTGGTTCCATAAAACCTCTTATTTACAACCTTTCCTCTGGAGCTATGCAGGTTAGCATCCTTTTTGAGGAAAGTATTCTATAGTTAAAGCTGCAACATCAGAAACAGTACCAGTGGAGTTTTTTGTTCTTCCTTTCCCTTTCACTGTTTAAGGGCATGGTGCAGAGGACTTGAAGTTATAAATAAGCATCCTGGCACCAAAGCCAGAACTGGTATGACCCTGTGATTGTGTTGCTGTTTCCAAGCACCAAGCTTGGATGCTGTCATGCTTTTATAGCCTGCCCTGCTTTAAAGACTAAGGAACCCTATGTAGTGCTATTACACATTAGAGGTGTGTACTTGTGCAGGCTCAGGGTCTCTGCACTGCTGAGACTTCACCTGTATGTGCACGTGAGTTTCCTGACCTGAGGGCAGGGAAGTGGATTTTCATTGTCTTCAAATGTTGCTATTTACCTAGTCATCCAAATAAGAATTATGAGACTACTGTTTAAGCCCCTGGGTCTACTTACAACAACTCTGCCCAACTTTTAGCTTAGTGCTGCCAACAATTGGCTGTGTCCAAAGACACTCCTTAGGTAGCACCGTAAAAACTCTATGCTGCTTGATTGATATCAATGGCAAACTTGTTGACCTGCCTGGATGTGTGGCTGGAGGCTCAGAAAGGATTTCTGCCTTCTCTACAGAATTGGCAATCCTCCTAACATTGGACTCGTGACTGTATATAGTAAGGCTGAGCAGCATTTGTAAAACTGCTCAAGTATTTTCTTCAAACAGGACTTAGCTTTGCAAGCACTGTATTCATCTGCAAGAAGGTAAAGTGGGAGTCATGGTGACATTACGAATGCTTCTGGGTTGATCCTACTAGAGTTCTGTCTGTGGTCTAGCCGAGTTAGAAAGCTGTTCTCCATGTGACACAGATGCTGTTTGTATTCCAAGGAGACAAAACAAAAGTCCAGGGGAAGGATGATCAAACATATGAATGTTAAGAAGAACTTGAAACATGAAAAATCTCACTTTTTTCCTCACAGTTCTTATCACTAGATAAATGCGTGTGGCCATGTTATAACTTATGATCTGTGTGTGCACCACACTTGGGCAGCTCATGTGGAGCTCCGTGTCTTTCCCCCATCCCATGACAATGTTTGAAGGAAGTGGCTGTGCCACTAGGAAAGATTCATCTGCCACTAGACAGTGCTACAGGACGTGCACAACTAGAAATATTAGACACACTGTGTTTTTCCAAAACACTTGCCACCACTGACTTTTGTTGCAGATATGTTTTCAACACTTTTGCAATCTGACTTCAGTGACTTCAGCAGCTAGAAAATGAGCAATGCAGGCTACCTGTGAGAAGTTTAAGAGATACGACTAACATTGTGAAAAAATTCTGGCACAGCAGAGAAGATATAACAACTTGCCATTCAGAATTAAGGAGGAGATCCTGTCTTTTCTAGCACTTACTAGATTTGTTTGCCTTATGGAGATGTTATGGAAAGCAATTTTTTTTTTAAATGAGCAGATCTGTCCAAGCAATTCAGCTCAATACAGATGCCCTGCAGTGGTAACTTCCATACAAAACAAAGGAATTTTGGTTAAGTTATGAGCTGAAAATAATTGCCTGTCAATAAGAAGTACTCATCAATAGACTCGTAATACTAATATTACGAATGGGGCTGAGTATGTTTTAAAAACAAACTTGTGGTTAGAGGAAAAAGTCTAAGAATCTTGGTTTTTCACTGTAGATTTCCAGTGTAACTTCCCAGAACAAACCCTGATTGTTTATGTCAAAGCCTGAAAAAAATGAGTGGGAAAAGTAAAAGCAATTGATTCCTGTTCAGCAGTGCATGTAATCCTTAAATGCTTACCCATTTCACAAACAAACAAGCAAGGTGTCAAGCAAACAAGTCTCCAAATTGTGGTTTTGCTGACTTAGACAGCAAAACACTTATTCTTGGTTTGATTCTCCACTGTCACGCAGTAGTGTGATTTATTTCATTTTTCCTGGTTGCATGAAACACCGATGCTGTGAAGCATTAAAACTGAATGGCAGCACAAGTCAGTCTGCTGAACTACCAATTGTTTAATTGAGCAACGCCTTTTAGGAGAATGGCTTTGAAACCTTGAAAGAGTATTGAATAAACCTGAAACTGGAAAAGGCCAGATTTGATCAAAATACATATGACTCATCTACTTTATCAATATTTTACGTGAGGAGGTAGTGTCAGTGGTAGGAAAGTACTGTTCCTACAGTTCTTGATTGAAAGAAAGTTCTGAAACTGGAACTAGTGATTCCCTCTCTAGAAGATGCTCTGCTCATGAACTGTACAAATTGAAACACAAATACTGAGCAGGAAGGTAAATCTGGAAGCTGGATTACTGAGCCATAAAACCCTGATGCCTTTTATTGCTGTGACCTACGTAAAAAAGAACTTCACCTCTATTAACTTTAATCCAATATGACCTGAAACCATTGATCACCATCGCATCTTAGACACTAATTAGTTCTTCATGTTACTGAAATTGAAGAATTCTTATCCCTTTCTTTTTTTAGTGGACAAATATTTCTGAAGTTATTGGTAGTCTTTCTCCTCCCACCATTCCTCTCCCAAAGTATGCACGTAATTCCTTACTCGTGATAAAATGCTGTCAAGTCATGAAATGATCAAGTTGTAACACAAATTTGGACGCTGTCTTCTCAAACTGTCAGTAACTTTGTGACTTTCTGCGGATTGCAGCAGTGTTTCTAAGTCCAACTGTGATTCATGTCTGCCACAGAACAGGTCAGAGACTTCAGCAGAGAAGCCTGATAACCTGAACTGCGTGCCCAAACCTGTTGCAGTTCTTTACCCAGTGGCCAAAACCAACCACAAATCTTTCTCTTCTGTCATCTTAACCCTTAGCAAGAAACAAAAACAACAAAACAAAAAAACAGCTATTTAGATTTATTATGTTTGTTATTAAGTTGTCTTAATAACTATGCAAAGTACCCTTCTTCAGTGCATATTTCAAAGCCATATCATTGTAGAAAACAACTCAGTTCTGACTCCTTTTAACTCCTGCATGTGCTTTGGTGCCAGGACTGCTATAAGAGCCTCCTCTGGACTCTGTTTAGAGCACATGCAACTAATAGGTTTCTTTGCCAAATTCTTGCTGGTCATTTTTACAAAGGAAAGCTCCCATTGGTTTTGATTGCTAAATCTTTTCCATTTTGGCTTGCATGGAAAGAGGCGTTTGAAAGAGGCGTTACTGAGCAGATGCAACAGAAATAAAATGTGTAAGACAGTGGTTCATACAGAAAAGACGGATCTAATGGAGATCCCTCAAAAATCAGTCTTGTCTCAAAATCCACGGAGAAAACTGATGTGTTCTGTTTTTAACTTCTGGCTTAAAAAAGCATATGACACTTTGAACCATTTCCAAAATTTCCAGACTTGGTAATGCCCATATGTCAGACATTTGTTAGTCAAGTACTTCTCCCGAGCTATGAACAGCAGCTCTGGAATCTCCAGATTTGCTAAAATACATCTTACAAAAACCTAGGCAATGTGTCAGACTTCCTTCATCAATGTGAACTTGTTTAATGAGGACCAGAGGGAAAAAAACACAGAGGAAATTCTGAGTAAATGGCATCAATATTTATCAGTGTCTGTCTTGGCTATGCAAGAAAGGAGACGAGCTTGACACAGAGCAAACAAAAAAAGCCCCACTGGATTTCCGTGTAATCCATCACATTAAATACTATCCCACACAGGCAAGTGGGGATGGTGCTCTGCTTGCCACAGTGTGAAGGGTTTCCACAACAGAACCAAGTACCAAAGAACTGCGGTACAAAAGGTCAGAGAACTGAGGAAATGACTGTTAATTTAAGAGATTTCTAACCTAGTAGATTACCACAGAGAAGAAGTTGTGTGTTTGGAGATGGCAGCAAAAATGCATTGGCACTAGAGTCACCTGATGAAGATCTTGTTGCCTGCTAAGGGGCTAGTTAAGAAAGCATATGACAGACAGCCTGAGGAACCCCAACAGGAACAGAAGATTTTGTTCTCTTGAACTATCATAGCATATCATTTCTGAGGAAAATACCATGCTGTTTTTTTTTTTTCTTTCCCTTCTTTCTCAATCTGTAAATGTTTTTGTTCAGGATAGAAGTGTGGAGTGATGAGAAATGTTTTGGAAAAGATTTCTGTTTCCAAAGAACTCATGTACTTTGTGACTGTGTGGGAAGGAATATATTTAAGTTCCTGTGGGAGTTAGAACTAGGCTCTGTGGAGAGAATTTAAATCATGATCCTCTTTTTCTGAAAGAGATGGTCTGTGCCCTGCCAGAGTGTTTAGGCCATGCCTTCACGGGATTCACTGGAAGTAACGGGACTGTAGTACTGATGGTGAGTACCACAAGATGGTGTCTGAGGAAAGGCCCAGTGTGGAAAATTATGGACAATATGGACAATATGAGTGGCAGAAGTTCAGCTGCAGACTGTTACAGATGATCTGCCTATCAGAGTAAATGGATAAATGGCTTTGAGAATCTGAAAAAGACTTATCAGTTATCTGCATGGTACAAAAGCAGATACTCCTCAGCTATCTGGGCAAACTCTTGAGAAATGTTAGAGAGGAACTGACTCTGGTGGAATGGTAACACTGACACAGGGAGATTCTGCAGACAAATATAGGCTGTGATGTAGAAAATCAAAAAGTAGAACCTTCATACACAATTTTCTGAAATGCGCTTAATACTGCATGCGGTGCCAGAGTTGGAGAGTTAGCTTCAAAATCTCTATGAGAAAATGACATCAGGAGGAAGGTTCGAAAGTGATTGTGAAGTGGGCACATAAGTGTGAGAGGTTATGGCAAATGCACAGCATGCCATGCCTAAGAATCCTGGTCTTCTAGTTACTTTAATTGAGGACCTGCCCACAGAAACCAATGTGCCAGATATTCATCTTTCCTTTGCTGTGGGGCCAGGACACTATGGGATGTGATTCACCATTCACGAACTGGGTCTAGTCAAAGTTATACTCTTGTGTTTCCTTCATAAACTCATACAGAGAGACTTCTAAACTCTGAAGAGGTAAAGGACAAAGAGTTGTTCCTGTATAGGTCTTCCAAGGAAATTCACCTCTTCCAATTGATCTGGAATGAATGTTAATTATCAAACTAATGTAATATTATTAAGAGACCTAAAATTACTCTGTAACATTTGTTAACACTTACAGAACATGAAATGCAGTGGGTTATACAAGATTTGCAATCACATGATTGAATTCACTCTTTAACTCGTTGTATGGTTCAAATAGTTGGAAATAATCCACACAGAGAAAATTGGTGCTAATGGGTAAATCAGAGATTTCTTTCTTTACTAAAGTCTGCCTGATCTGGGGCCTTCCTTTCAGGTTAGGGTTAAGGTCAGGTTATCTGGACTACTGTGTTTCTTCCCCTTGTATTTTTAATACACAATCCATTTTAACAGCAAAAGTGTCCTTAAAACACTGCTCCCAAGGTTAATTTGTTCTGCTAAGAACTGGATATAATAATGTCTTTTTAAGGACATCAGTACGAAGGCTAACTGATACATAAAGAACCAACAATGAATATTTAGTCAGGACTATAATGCGTACATGGGCAAGGGAAGGGGGATAGGATCTGCTGCTGAAGTATTAGGGACATGTAGCTAAGGGGCTGCAGATTTCAACCTTAAAGGAAGGTGCATCTAGTAATGTTAGTTTTGCTCATTTGTTTGTTTTTACCGCAGGGGTAAGTAACATTAAAAAAAGCCATGGGCAAATCAACAATGTGATTCCAGCCCAAAATCTTCTAAGTTTCATTGACCAAGACAGAGGAATAAATGTAGACCAGGGAAAATAGAGTAAGATATCGTTGCTTATTTGGTAAACAGTGAGTTGAAGGTATGAATACCTTTATCATGTAGATAAGTGTAGTCCTGTTGTATTTTGTGTAAGATACATGTATTGATATGTAAAATAAGGATATGCTACCTTCATGAATGCTGGTGTTGTGTTGCTGATTCTGATACCACAACCCTATTATTCTTTGCATGGTTGCATGCCCAAAGATATACAGATTTTGAGTCACCTGTGATGTTTGGGTTACACTTTAAATACATTAGGTCCATTAAGTGGCTTAGCAAGGATTTAATTTTAATTTAGTTCTGTCTGACCAGCTCCAGCCCTGTTTGGCAGCCAGGCCAAACTTGCTTAAATCAGCAGAGAATAAATAGTACTATTTCTAGTGTGCTCACCAGTACATGCTATCCAGGTTTTACCACTAGTCTGGAGTTCTTACTGTTTTTACCCTGAATATTCAGTCACAATCTATGAAACTGAACTTTATAGTGCTAAGTGATTTTTTGAAATGCCTATTTCAGCTTTTGCTGCTTGTCTAAATTTTAAAAAATACGATGCAGGACAATATACTTCTGAAGAAAATTGTACAATATTGCTTCTAGATATCAAAATAGGCCCGTGTAACTGTAAATTGTATTCTGAAAACATTACAGTATATCTCCCTCCCCTGAGAATGATGAATATTGCAGCATTTCCAAAGAGAATGAACTCTACTTTCTTAGGCACAGAGCATGATATTATTTGAGGGAGCAAAATAAAAATAAAAAGTAAAAAAAAAATCCACAAAAAACAACAAAAACACCTTAAGAAAAGAGAACACTCAGCATCTTAGTATTTTGACAACCGGAGAGAGAAGGCTTCCTTCGGAATCCTCTTCACTCTGTCCTCCCGCAAACTAATTTCACAAACCACGAAGATAAATAACTGTCGAACTACTGCCACCTACAGTCTGGCTGCAAAAATGCCAGCTTTGGGAAGGGAACGGGAAGTAATCGAGTCTTAGTCGTCCCATCAGAAAGCGCTACAATACAACGCTAGTGATTTAAGGTACGTTCGAGATTCTCCTAAGGATCCAGAAATGCCTTTGTGAAGATCTTATCACCTATTTTTCTAGCTTGCATTATATTATAGTTGAGTTTTCTCGTAAATGCTAACAAATTGAATCCTAAAATTTTCTTAATTTCTTTTCCACGTGTTGCAGAAATCCATTTTTATAGACGCTATAAAGAGACACTATATAGATGCTAATATGAATGAGTTACTGCTGATATATGAGGCATGTCTTGGGAAGTGAGAAGAAGCTTCTAGAAGGCTTGGTTGAGAAGAGATGATGCCCACAGCAGCTGTCTCTGATCTCCCTGTCACTGGGAATGCAATAAGTTGGAGAAGGAATTGATCCAGAAGTAGAGTCCCAATAAATCATGATGATAAGAACTACAGGGAGTGGGAATGTACTCTTTGGCAAGTTCCTTGTTACTGCCAGTAAAAACCATTTTTTCCTTCTCCCCTACCCCATTTTTTTTTTTTTTTTTCTTCTAGTGAATGTCAGCCAATGTTTGAAAGATTTAGTCTTAGGAAGTCAGAAGACAGCATGTACTTTGGGAAATAGTCATCTACCTTTAGGGATAAGAAAATACTCAAAACTGCTCAGGTCAGTTACACGATACTTTTCCTCTCTCCCCCTACCCCTTTGACCATCCAAGGTGCTGAAGATATGTTCAAGTGGTGATATTTGTATCATTACATTTCTTCCAGAAGTAACACAGGCACAAAAATTTTTGCGAAGCCTCTTTATTAAAGACGTATCGAACATGTGATTTCACAACCTGGTTTTCTTTTTTTAGGCTCTAGGCTACTGTAATAGTATGTTCAGCTCCACTTGATGGCGATATAAATATAGAAAGCATAGGCTAGTTTAATTCTGTTAACCATATTAGCTCAAACTTCAGCTGTTTTAAAAGTTTGTCATATTATAGCCTTCTTCTCAGGTATTTATAAATAATCAAACTCAGCTTAGATAGTCCTAACTAGTCAAGTAGGGTTAAATTTTTCACTGGCTTAAATAATGGTCACTTGTATAGCTATGTGTTTTGCAAAATGATGAAGTCCTTTCCCATAATCAGAGCACACAAGTAAGAAATTGAAGGTAAGTCAACAGGACAATGCGTGCATTCTCCTGGCAGCTGCTGCCATTGCCTTCATCACAGATGCTGTAAGCTTGTTGATGGAGAAAAAGCAAGCTGTGAGCAATTCTGGCACTGATGGGAGAGGTATCTGTGGCACTGAAGTGTCTAACTATTGCTCTGATTTTGATAGTAAGTTGTATAATCAAATGAGCCAATGTTAATTGGAAATTTGGGATACTTCAAAATTCAACTCGCTTCCCATCTCTTCTTTTGGTAATGAAATAATTGTTGAGATTATATATATAAAAACAAGGGTGATTCCATGTGGTTAATGTGCTTGGACAGCATGGATGCAGCTCCTACCTCTGTGACAGTCTGTGTTGCGTGGAGTATGCAAGCCAAGGCCAATAGGAGGACTTAGACACGTATCTCTTACTGGAGTTAAGTGGCTGCTAGACACTTGAGTTTTATTGCAGATTTGTCCCTTAATCCATTTGTGTCCTTTTTATTTTTTTATTTTTTCTTTTTTGAGGGTGGTATTTCTTTCCCATGCTGCACTTTTGCATTTCTAGTTGGTTGAAGCTCTTCATTAAGGGCTGTTTTTCACCATTACGTGGAGTGACCAGCAGTATCCTAGTCAAAATGGGCAGAAAGATATGATAATCTATAGCAGTAGTGAAAATCACCACACCCAGCCACAGAAGAGTGTTAAGATACAAGCTTTCTGTTCTGTGCTTGAGACACATTTTTTCCACTGACAGAGAGTGGATGGGAAACTAGATTAACATGCTTTTCCCAGAAAGCAAGGGGTTCCTAGTACAAACCTACTGTAGCTTCTGGTGGTGGTCTTACATGTCTTAAGTTCCCTAACTTATCTATCAAACAGTAGAAAACAAACTGGGAATGTTTTTGAACTCGTATCATTCAAACTCAAAGGCAAATAATTTCAGCCCTTGGATTTTGTTGTTTAGTACTGTGAATAAGTCATCCATGATTCCTTACTTCATCTGCTCTATCTAAAAAAACATTGCTGATGTCTTGCCCTTATTTTAACATTTCTGTATTTTTTTTTCCTGAATAAAAGTCAAAGGAAATAGGTCCTGCAGAAATGCAGTATTGTTTGTGAATTTAAGGCATGTTCTTTCTATCCTTTGATGATACTAGAAAAATGATCTGCAGGAAAAAATGTTCAGCATTCAGATGTACTGTCCAGGAATGAGGAAAAAAAAGAAAGCAAATCATGACAAAATACATCCAAAATAATACCAGATTTTTCAAATATCAACCAAACAGTGAGTGAAGAAAAGCACGGTACTTCACTTGTACCGCTTGGTGGAACTTGTCAAATGTTTCTGTAACCAATAATGAGGACATAGGGACTTGGATATGATTCGTGTGAAACTTCTTACATAAGCTGTAGCACTCTTTCATATTTAATAGTGGTAGTAGGGCAGACAAACCACAGTTTGACCACTATTAAAATTATTGTTTGTAAGTATGATTATTTTTTTTTCTTCTGACTGGGGACATTTACTATAAGATACTGTAACAGGTATCTTCATCTGTCTTCTTGTGCAAGGCACATTAGCAACTTACTTTTATCTTCAGACAACGTTTTGTTTTTTAAAAACGAAAGTTTCAGAGACTCAGCTGGAAACTGAACTTTTATTCCATGACAAAATGTACCCCTTTTGCCTCCTTTTGGCTCGATGGAAAAGATTTACTGAGCATTATGCACTTCCAAATCCTGTTTCACAAGCTGAAAACTATGTCTTATACAGTTATTTAGCTACATACAGCACTTCAAGATGCATATTAATCACTGTATTGGTTAATGTGTATGCAAAATTGCTTAGCAAGAACAAGCAGTTGGCAGTGCTAAAATGCATGTGCTGTGCTTGTACTATCCTTTGCATTTGCATGGCACCATTTGGAATAACATAATTTCGTGGGTAAGAGTTGAGAAGAAGAATAAAATGTGATGGATGTTGCCATGAGATGGTAGGACAGTAAAGCACTTCAAATCACTGAAACAATGGTAAAACAAAGGTGAGCTAAGAGCTCTCTAAGCAGCAAGAATAACTAACTGAAATATTTATAACTTCCTAAGTAATTTCCTTTCCTCCTGAAAACATTCAGAAATATCTTTCTCCTAAAGTTGCAGATCCCAAACTCAGTAAGGCCATTTGAGGATGTATTAGGAGGTGTGAAGAACAGGAATGGTACAAGTCATAAGCATGCTTTTGGGTGGTCTAACATTTGGCACATCTCAGGACCAATCATGCTACAAAGATTAAAATATTAATCCTTAAGGTTGGTTTTAAACTATTAGATTTGACTGTAAGGATAACCAACACTTTTGATACTGAATTTTCAGCATAAGACTTAAAGTTTTCTCTGCAGTATCTACTCAAGAATCTCGAATATATTCTGAGCTGCAGCAGTGAAGGTTGTTTTTGGTGTAACGTGGCTAAATTAAAGAGTCAAAATGTATACTTGCATGGAGCATATGTTCAGTAGCTGTCTCTGCTTATTTCTTTTTAAAGATAGGAGGCTCGAAGACTTTATTTGCTAGCATGGGAGACTGGCTTAGCTGAAGTGAAGCTCTTCGGTGCTTTAAGATACAAGAATTTATAAAAAACTGTTCTGTGAACAGAAATTGAACCATTTCATTTACGGGGGAAGAAAAAAAGTTGGTTAAGTATACGCTGCTTCCTGTGAAGCAGAAAGTAACACCAGCAGAAGATATTAAAAGAAGAAAGATGGAGTAAAGCTCTGTACTCTTGGAATTCTTATGAAAATTCTCAGAGAGTGAAAAAGGCATGATGAATAAGCAGTAACAGAACTGCCATTGCTGAAAGCAAAGCACACTTTCAAAGTTTATTGCATAGGCTTGGATTTGTTCCAAAATTCATTTGTAAACATCAATGAAACTTCACGAACTCCTAAATAGAAACTTTCTTGTATCTGTTTTTAGGAACAAAAATCTTGTAGCCCAGTTTTAAACATTTCTTATAAAATGCACGCTTTGCTGTGTCAAAATGACAAACATCCCCAACAATCTTATAAATTAACTGGTTTAATTTTTGTATTACTTAATTTGTGCGTCTGCTTATGATAATTATTTCAAGTTTAAGGTAGTCAAGGTAGTCATGCAACTTGACAAACAACGGACGCTTTCTCTTGCCAAGAAGTATCTCCCCAGTTCATAGATCAGAAAACCTTTGATCGTATGTCCTGCTGAAGGTACAAGGTAACTACTTCAATAAGTTAGCAAACTGTTGTTTGAACAGATCAAAGAGTTCCAATGCAGAAAGCGTTTTTCTGACATCTTCTTGGCATACCATTAGTCTCACTAATGTGCATAAATTAGAGCTACTTTGGGGCATTTGGGAAGAAAAAGAAATGAGATGTTGATCATTTAAATGTATTACCATAGAAAAATACTATGATGCGGTAGCACAAAATGTTTTCATTTCCCCACGACTTCGTGTGTTCTTGTGTCTCTCCTTTGGTTGGGTTGTGAAGGTTCTTTTGAGAGTCACATCCTAAAAATGTTTTTGATGTTTGTTTGCTAAACAACAAACACTCAGAGATTCTCAGTCTGAACTGCATGTGTTTGCTAGCTTACAGTATTTCCCGCCTGGAAACATACAAAGGGTTAGTTCATTTCCTCATGAGGAGACTGCAGTTTTGTATTCAAGCTGTTATATGAACCAGCTATGTGCCTCACAGGAGGTTGGGTGCTTTTACCATCAAAAGTTCAGTTCTTTTCCAAAACTCAATTAGGTAGATGTGTCTGTTCTGAAATGCGAAGAAGTAGATATTTTGATGGAGGGTAACGGTGGTAGCAGCAGAAGAGATATACATGCCAAGACCTCTCTCCTGCTGCTTCATTGCTGCTGCTTTCTAGGTTTGTTGGGCACATACACATCTTACCTTCATCAGGGAAGGGGCAATATAGAGCTGGATAACTGTTCGGTTATTTTTAGCAAGACAGAATAAAATCAAAAATTGGGATCCAGTAACTGAATTCAGGGCAGTAGCTTTAGCAGGGTGAAGACTAAGTCTCAATGCCTGGGCTCGTGGAGATATGTCAAACAGAGAAGCTCTGTCTTCCAGCTGACTGGGAATGGAAAATCTCTTAACTAAGTGCTGAAATTTTTTTGAAAGCCAGTAACCAGTAACTGCAGCTGTTCTGTTGACTGAACAAATGAGCTGGTACAGCCTGTGCCCTTATGTAGTTCTTGGTGTCTAGCAGTTGATCTGATTGTTTCTGGTTTCAAGGAGCCATTCTGCAGTTCAGGTCAATGTTCTCTGCAATGTCTATACATAAAAGAGGGAAAGTAATAAGGCTGTATTGTGTTTGTGAAGAAGTCCGTTGTGACCTTGTGGTGTAAAATTATAGAATGGCTTGGGTTGGAAGGGCCTGTGAAGATCTAGTTCCAACCCACCTGCTGTGGATAGCATAAATCAGGCTGCCCAGGACCCATTCAGCCTGGCCTTGAGTGACTCCAGGGTTGGAGCATCAACAGATTCTTTGGGAAACTTGTTCCACTGTCAGCACCCTCTGAGTAAAGAAATCCTCCTAATATCTAATCTAATTCATTCCTCTTTTAGTATAAAACCATTTCCCCTTGTCCTACCTCTATCAGACCATGTAAAAAGTCAGTCTACCTCCTGTTTGTAAGCTTCTTTAAAGTACTGGAAGGCTTCAGTGTGGTCTCCCCAGAGCCTTTTCTTGTCCAAACTAAATAAGCCCAGCTCCCTTAAGTTTTATTAATAAGAGAACTGCTCCAATCTCCATCCTCTTGGCCCTCCTTTGGACCTGTTCTAACCTGCTCCATGTCTTTCTTGTGTTGGAAGCCCCAGGCCTGGACACAGTACTTCAGATGGGACCTCACAAGGGCAGAATAGAGGGTGACAATCACCTCCCTCACCCTGCTGACACCCCTCTTTTGGTGCAGCCCAGGATACAGTTGGTCTTCCAGACTGCAAGTGCACGCTGCTGGATTATGTCAAGCTTCTCGTCCACAAGAGCACCCAAGTCCTTCTCTGCAGGGCTGCTCTCATTGAGTTTTGCTTCCAGTCTGTACACATCTGGGATTGTCCTGTTCCAAGTGCAGCACCTTACACTTGACCTTGCTGAATCTCATTAGGTTCCTGTGAGCCCACTCACCAAGTCTGTCCGAGTCCTTCTGGGTAGCATCCTTCTCTTCTGTTGTATCAGCTGTACAGCTTAGTGTCATCAGCAAGCGCGCTGAGAGAGCACTCAATCCCACTATGTCGTTGATAGAGAGTTTGAAGAGCACTGGTCCCAAGACTGACCCCTGGGGGACATTACTCACGACTGGCCTCCACCTGGGCATAGAGCCAGTGACCACAGTCCTCTGCCTGAGACCATCTGGCCAATTCTTCATCCACTGAATAGTCTAACCTTCAAATCCATGTCTCTCCAACTTAGAGATAAGGATGTGGTGCAAGACTATGTCTTGCCCCAGGCAGACAACACCCTTCCTTGTCCACAGATGCTGTCACTCTACTGTAAAAGACCACCAGAGTGGTCAAACACTCTCTGCCCTTGGTGAAGCAGTGCTGTCTGTCTTAGATCATCTCCTCATCTTGCATGTGCCTTAACATAGCCTCCAGTGTAGTATAAGATTGTGGTATAAAATCAGGAATACAACCTGATCCTCCAGTGTTGGAAGACAGTGACGAGATGCAAAGTATCTGGATTTCTCTCTCTTGCTGTCAACAGTGACGAGATGCAAAGTATCTGGATTTCTCTCTCTTGCTGTCAACAGAGAGAATAAGAAAGATCTGAAAACAAACTTACTCATTCAGTCCCTGCTGCCTAGTTTTCCATGCGTTTTGTAATTAGTTGTCTGCCTACAACATAGTATACAGAAAAGTACTGTTTCCTGAAGATGGTGTATATGACATGTAAATCTAGCAATATCATCATTTGGAATGGTACATCTCTGGAGCTAAACTTTCACCAAGGTTTAGTTTGAGTGCAGTTGTAGTTACCGAATGGCTGAAGAGAGCATATACAAGGAACTGCTGAATGCTTACTTAAGCTAGCAAGGCTGTACACCACGGTAAGAATTTCTGTTTTAAAGTCTAGAAGCAAAATGTCAGGTTCATTTACGTGATAGGAATGTTTTCTAAACTAAGGCATCTACAAAATGCATCTGGAAGTTACGTTTATGCAAGCTGTAAGATATTTCCCAATGATGATGAGTCACAATCATGTCACTAGCGAGGCAGTCATAGCTTGATGTCCACACACACACACCTGGCATACCTTTACTGGTTACTGAAACTAGGAGGACAGATAGGGGCATTCCGAGAAGCCATAAACTGAGTCTGCTTATGCTGTCAATTTGATTCCAGCACCCATGCTATTAGAGCTGGAGGACTGAAACAACAGGAGAGGAAGTAGTATGAAACAGATGAGGCAATGGAAACCCTGTTTGGTTCGGCAAAGGTCATGGAAAAGGTTTTGGAAAGGGAAAGGAGGTGGTCTGACAGAAAGGATTCTGAGGAATTGGACCTGAGGAAGCACAAAGCACTGCCAAATTTCTTGAGGAAATCTTCACAACAAACCCCAAATTCCTGTTTTATAGTGTTTGTCACCTTCTCCTCCCTCAGAGTTGCTGTGTTTGTACAAAGAGAGGCCCATAACAGGGACAGTCAAGTTTTCGGTTGTCCAAACAAGTCGAAGAGTTTCAAATGGTCCTTTTAACAGCATGTTTCTTATAAAACATTCAGCACAGTCTGATTATATCACTAAAAGCAAATACACAGTCAGGCATAAGGCCAGAGGATTAGTTACAGTGCTGGTGTATCAAGAACAACAATATCAGAGCTGAGGGAACTGAAATACTCTAGCGCTTGGGTACATGGTAATTAATGGCTCCTTAATAAGTACTTGCTGAAAGGCCAATAGACTGGGTGTTCCCGGTAAGTAACTGAAAGTCACTCCTCGTGTGACAGAAACTCGGATCTGAATTCATGGCTAATTTCTTTGGTTACACCTTTAGTTCCCTAAAAAATGTAGTTGCCCCACACCTCTCTGGTGCTCTTATCCATGTGCGTACTTAACTGTGTCTAGCATGGGTATACAGCGGTAATGCAAAGGCCTTTTCTACCCTACCTGCCCCGATCCAAGGTGTTTTGGAAAATCAGATTTTCTCTGTAAACTCATTGGTCTGAATATGCATGCTGCCCACGTGCTTTTGAGAGCCTTCTTAAAATTAGCTCTGAAAATAAACCAGTGCTCCCCTTTGACGGTATTCATATCCTAGTTTCTAACTTTACAGCATGGTTACTCACTAATTAGGGATAGCTTTCTGTGGATTAGAAACTGTGCAGTGTTGAACCACAGTATAAATGAGATGTATTAGCTCTTGCTCCAGCAAGGGTGGAATAACTGTTGTTGTTTGTGTGTTTAGATTAAAATCAAAATGAAAAAATAAAAGCATCCTAGCATTTGGTGTCTATACTACTAAAAGAAATTACATGCTACAAATCTCTCTGTATGTACCGTGGTTTCTTTTACAGTTCTGCCCCATTTGCAGTTCTGTGGTTCTAAAGTAACTTTAGTCCACCATATAGAGTCTCAGGTCATTGCGGGGTGCATGTCCCATTTATGATATCATAAACCTTGCATAGTTTCTTATTTGTGCAAACTACATGTACAATGTTGGGATATAACTATCTGTTATCTATGTATCATAGAGAGACAAAAATCTTTCTGCTTTGAATCTTCTTGGAATTTTCACATAGCTGCAAATAATCCAGTGTGGTTGTCACCTAAGAAGCATACATTGTAGTTGCTGACAACAATGTGCCAGTTCCTTAAAATGCCTGTTTTCAACAACTCTGCTCTATCCAAACAGGCAAAACACCAATTCCAGGTAGGATGACAACATCAGGATTTTTATGGTTAATTTGGAGAAGCACTGTCCATATGATTTGGTGGTCTACATGCATAGGTCTTCTGATAATATAACTCTTGTTTAGTGTAAGTTGAATGAGCAGGGATCAGCATCAGACCAGGGGAAGCTGATGTGTTAAAAGTAGATAAAGTTGGCTGGGAAGGCTTGAAGTAACTTCTCACTGATGTTATTGCTCATCTCTTCCTGATGAGATGAGCATGCGCATTCCATCTATACGCAATTAAAACAATTAGTTTAGTAAGTTGTAGTACAAAGGGATTTAAATGGATAACTACCCTTTCTTGCTTACATTCAGCCCAAAGTCAACAGCTGAGGGCTGCTCTTATGCTAGTGTTCTGAAAACATGTTAACAGAGAGAGCAGGGGGAGAAGGAGGAATAATTTGCCTTGCTGCTTTAAGCGCTGCTTAGATGTGGGATCCTCAACATTTAAATACAATGAGTTAGAATAAAACTCAATTTTGCAAGTGGATTGTCTTTAGCTTTGCTAGCAACTTCAAAGGAGTCCTATCTGTTATTGTAGGATCTGTAGGGTTGCAGTTGTTAAACAACAGAAGCAAAAAAGCCCTTGCTGGACTTCATTTAGGGGAAAAGCTATGGATCTGTTGCCTCAAGTCAGATTTGGAGCTGCAAGTAATCTGCACAGCATGATTTGGGTAGCTCGTGTAATTTAGTCTGTCATGAGCCGGAAGATAATGAAGGGACATGCTCTGGGTTTTCTGATAAATATTTGGCTATGCTTAATTTCAAATGGATTTTTTTATTGTTGATGTTCTAGCTTCTGTAAAAGTGCCTGCAACTACTGGCAGACTGCATAGTTAAGAGCAGCCTGTGGCAGTTTCAAGACTTCGAAAATATGGAAGGGGTTTAACACCTTTGCTTCCTCCAGATCCTTCCATGCTTTCTGTGAGCTGGCTTTCTGACTTGCAGCCAAGTTTTCATCTTCCTGCAACTGTTTGCTTGCTGGGAATGCTGCCAAATGCCAGCACCTGTCAGAGCAGAACAAACTGCATGGGCGTAACCCATGCTGTTGATCAGCAGGTCACTGGGATTCAAGGATGGGGACAAGCCAAGAGGACAGCTGTGAATCTCCTCTCGGTAGGAGTTGTGCCATGTATTCCCTGATGATGCTGTGGGTTTGCTATAACTAGACTAAAAGTCAGTGTCCTAACAAAGTAAATAAATGACTTAGAGATTAAAGGAAAAATTGCAGTACATCACTGCGTGAAATGTTTGATTTCATACAGTTTGGTAGGGAAAAAGTGACAACACTATTTAAAGTAACATCACATTGATTTGTCTCAGGGTGATTCCAGTTCCCTGCTCAGCAGCACACTTGTTTACTAGATCTTCCATTGATTTAAGTTCCTGACTTTCCTCTCTGTCCTTCTTCTTCTAACAGGTAACTATGACTGCAGTGTGGCTGGTATCCATGCCTGTCTGCTATCTCTGAGCATCTTTTAGAAATGGTGAAACTGATCTGGGTCCTCGTTTTCCAGTCCCTTCCCTATAAAAGCTACAAATCCTGTCTTTGATAGGAGAGAAGGAGTTATTCTCTGTTTTTAGTGAGGTGAAAGCTTAGTTTGCTTAGTGTTATTAACATCTACAAAAATACTGTGAGAAGAATATTGATTATTGTAAGAAAACACAGGGATATAGCTTGTTAAAGGCATATTGATATGGTCATACTGTAGGTGTTCCCGGGCCTGGTCATACACTAATGTGTTCTGCAATTAGGCTGCTATGTTAGTTTCCAGATACCTTGTTGCTGTACACATTTTTTGTGACTTAAAACATAAATACTCTCTTCCACTCTATTTTAAAGAAGAATTGGCATCCCTGTGAGAGCTGTGCCTTTTTGTTACTATTTTCCTCACTCGGCATAAAAATGCAAGCTAGGTCTTACGAGAATGTTACGTTATCCATATCTTTAAAACTTCATGCTTCATTGCTGTGTAATTCCTCTTTAATGGAGGCCATAGACACAATGACATGCATTTGTGTTAAAAGCAACTAAAACCAGTAAGTATTGGGCTTATTGCTTCTGTTTTGAAGCATGATCCAGGCTCAGATCCTGCACTAAAAAGCTGTCAAAATCCAGAAAAGCGATAACAGAGTCTGTGGCTTTGCAGTGCTGACGAGGAGTAAGGAACTCTTCCTACCAAAGTTTGTTCCCTGCCGTCCCTTTCATCCAACTTCCATTTGGCTGCTTTGCTTCAGTTGTTTAACTTTGTGGATCTGACAATCAATAACGTTGATCTGCTATGATAGTTTTCTCTAAAGAAGGAGCAATTAGAAGTGTTCACTGGCATCCATTTGGACGGGTTTCAGACAAATGTAGTTAGTGACATCAAACGAAAATAATGTAAACTGAAGTTTAAATCAGGAATTTGAAATGGCTTTAAAATCAGAGCAATCGTTCATTTTTAAGAACTAACATAAGTATTAATGACAGTTTCCCAATGGAAATTTATTTTGGATAAATTATTTGGAAGCATTTCAGTTGTTTAACAATCTTTCTTGTGTGTTGGCAGTTGTTGTTCACAAGTATGGGAATAACTTCACAGTTAATATTAAGTTATTCTATTCCTTGAATCCGGCAGCAGAAGATTAAGATTTAAATTTATAATCAAACCCCGTGTGCTTCTGATTTGTGTAAAAAGATCATATATTTGCCAGGTGTTTCATAATCAAGAGTCAAGCAACTCCTTTCACTTCATTGAAAAGGCCAAAAGGAAAATTGTGGGTAAGTGTGCTTGAATACAAGAACCTTTGCCTGGCAACATTAGTAAACTTTGCCAACTAGTTGCGTTAGAGCAGGTGTTACTCATAGCATTTTTGCGTCATAAGGGTAATATCTCTTCCCTGTGTTTCTAATAGCTATCAAAATGTCTCAGAGTAGGCTTTTTCTTTTGTAGTTTTTTTTTTTTTTTAAGTATAAATAATGAAATAACTTCCAGCTTTCAGTCCACTCACCAGAAAATACTCCGTAACAAAAAGTATGGAGAGGAAGCTAGATGCAAGGGACCCAGGAATTACTGCCCTTGAATGGCCTCCTTAGTGTCTTCTCTTTTGTCAAAGGGCAGTGGCATAAGGCACTAAGAATAACTTATTTCTCTAGCTGCATCTTCCTCTGCCCCTTGTACTCTCAGGACAAGGAGGTTTTGTTTGAATTTTGAACACTCTCATGTTACTAACGAGCCAAGTGAAGAACAGAGAGAGAGAAGTTTTCATTATAAGCGGAAAAGAAAATAACATGCCTGAGAAAATGAAAGTATTGAGATGCAAGTATCTAAGTACAGAGTCACAATGATTATGTAGTTGACATTGTGATGGAATCTCTTCTCCATAAGCAAAGGTATGTATTCTCATCATTAGATGATCTTCATTTTGTTTGTTATTTTCAATCACCTAGCTAGATATAAGTGAATCCATTTTGAATTTGTTTTGTACGTTTGTTAATTCATCTTGAATTGCACCATTATTTTTCATTGCAACAAATATTTTCAACACTTCAGTGAAGAAAAAATATGATGATAAAATGCCAATAAAGTACTCTTTCAGAATGAAGCATGTATGAGATCACTTGGTAATATAAGGGTTTAGGAAATTCCTAGAATGTCACAAAATTGGTAATTTCATAATGCAAAACCTGTGTATTTTGTTGGATCTTTAATGATATAATGTGAGATACTTTAATAATATTGTTCAAAGTCTCTAAGTTTAGAACTTGAACGTGCTGTAAGATACACCAATACAAGGAAATTTATCTGCTCTTAATAATGCTCTCGGTACATCTTAACAAAGTACACTACGTTATTTTGCTGAGCTTACTAGCCCATCTATAATGGGCACTGTAGGAAAAAAAAACTGGCTGTTTTTGCTCTCTAAAACACTTCTGTTTCTGAGAGCCTCTGATGTTACTGGTTTGTGTGAGATTATTTTAGATTTCTCAAACACCATCTGGGTGGCTATGCTGGGACTTGGTATCGTATTTCTTATTGTGCTCTGCTGGAGACGATAAAAGCACGAAAACTTTAGGATGTAGGACCACAGCAGAGATCCATTTTTTAATTCCTCTTGCAGTGTAGAAATTCCTCTTCCCTGTGCCTTCCCACTCCCAAAAAGAAATAATCATCTCACGCTTTCCAAATCCTTCCCTTCCTATTCCTTCCATGCTGTGAAATCCAAAGATCATGTTCTAACACTCTGCTTTAGCTGGTCTTTGGAAGAAAACTTGTCTGGCCTCCCTGTAGTTGCTGCTTGACCTGATAACAGCTATTTCAGTTATGTGTCAGCTTTGCCACACATCAAATCCTTTGCTTACTGTTTATCCCACAGTTGTCAGTGATGAATGTGTCCCTACAAATGACATCATCTAAAAGTCTAGAACAGTTAGGGAGCGTCATCTCTTACCTGTGTTAAGTGATGCGTAGCTAGAAATAGGAGGTCCTTGTGCTTCTCCCACATTACTGTTGATTCTACTCTCAGCCAATGTTTAACCTGGCTTTCTTACCTCCAAGCAACAAAACTACAGCATGTCCTTAAGTAATAGGGTTTTTTATGGCCTGAGGTGAATTCTTTTAAAAACACAATCTTGGTATGGTGCTTAATATACCTCTCAAATTTGGTCTGATCTTTTATGCTTCTCTCATTTAGAAATTTAATCCTATAGACTTCACTGCCTTCTTGAACAGTGCTTGCATAAAGCTTTTCTGTAGGGGGTGGTGTGAAGTGTGAGTTAACAGAGGATTCCGTGGACTTGTTTGTATTTAAATCATTGTACTTAACTATTTCTGAGCTGCGCTTTCCCAATCTATAAAAATAAATGTAGTACTGCCTTTACTCACAGAGTTTTTTGGAAGATCTTCACATTAAACTCCATAGTCTTGAAATCCTCAGATGGAGGTCATTTTTGAGTTGCCTTCTGCTGCTGAACTATTACTTCAGTTGCACTTTTGTGAGGTCTGAAACTGTGCTAACCTACAGGGATTAGATGGTGAATCTTTCTTTCCTAAAGAATCATAAGCAACAGCCAGCAACTATGTTAGGAATTTCAACAACTCTGTGGTGTCAAGCAGTAAACTGCGAATTATTTACTTATGAAGCTTTCTCACTGGTTATGCCGTGCTCTTCTATCATATGGTGGTTTACATTCACCCCCCAAAGTGAATCATTGCTAGGACAGTTGCCTAAGGCCATTTTTTTTTAACTTGCTTTCTTACACTTAGTGATATACTCTCAGAAAGTTTTTAGTTCTTCCTGCGTGTGTGCTAAAAAATATCTTTACCACCCTTTGAGTTCTAAGATCAGTTCATGTTTATATGGTTTGACAGCTGTACAGGTGGATGTAGAGAGTCCATTTCCTTATCTACAGCAATTTATCATCTGCTTCTGAAGCTTAAGGCCTAGAAACATTCTTTATCCACACATGTACCTCACAAGCTCATAAACACAGGGAATAAAGTGTCCTGAACTCTCTTATATTTCTTTATATTTCTCCCTGCTGGACTTGCAAGGAAACCTTTTGTAGGCCACCAAGCAAATAGGCTGCGAAACTCTCTTAATTCTCTGCCTACAAGTTGTGTTTCTAATTCATCCTCTCTTCTACTTTGCCAGACAGTCTCTTTTCTGCTTTGTACCAGGAAAGCTTAAATGGACCCAAAGGACTTAACATAGTATTTGGTCTTCTGAAACCTTTGAAATTGCTAATTGACTTAAATTGTTATGTTGATTAATTGTTAATTGTTAAACCCTCTATGGGATTTTAGGCTTAGGATAAGGAACAAATGTGAGAATTGATTTGTAAAATTATCGTGCACTTCTTCAGCCATCTTTGCTACCATTAACAATAGTATCGGTATTGATATAGATCTTTGATTTCTTTTGTGATTTTTTTCACCTGACCTTAAGTTGTAAATTCCTGAGTCTTTTTCTCTTCTAAATCTTTAACTTGCTCAGGAAATGTGCTCCTACTAGATGTTTGCATAGTGTCATCCTGTAGCCATTTCAATATCCTCTGTTCCACAGCTGATTGTGAGTATACCTTGGAGGATTGTGGTGGGTTTTTGGTTTGATTGTAATGCCTTTTTTAAGGCTTGAGATGCTCATTTCCATGTTTGAGATGTGATAAAACCAGTGGTTCCATGGAGACACACATGCTACAACATCCAACTCTAGCACTAAATAGATCTTTTAAAAATAAGTGTGCCATGACAAAGTTACATTAGAAATTCTAACATAAACAGTATGCTGTTTATGCCACTGTACACATGCGCAACCTTCCTCTGATGATAAGCGAGAATGCTAAGGGAATATATGAATTTTCTGTCCTCTCATACTTTGCTCAACTGAGGGAAATGTCTCACAAAATGAAGGATTGTGTGAAAGGTGAATGCTAAAATACTCTTTAATTAGAGAGGGAAAGGAGAAACTAGTGTATTAAGACAGGCAAACAACTACTTGTTACTGGAATTTTAGTTGCCTTCCCGAGAAACCCTAACGGAGGGTGTTGCTTGCTTTGTTGTTGTTTTTTTCCCTCAATAGATTCTTGTGGAGTCTAGAATGAGCTGGTACAGAATTCAAATCTATTTATTGATTTTTGTGTGTGACTGTGAACGAGACATTTGTTCTGCGCTTCTGCTCAAATTGCTGAAGGAAGACCCAGCATCAGCATTATCTTTTGGCAGTGCTTACTCCTCTCTAGTGATTTCTAGCACACATGCATCAGCTCAGTTAAATCCCTGAAGTCAAAGGCATTCGTGCCCTAAGTGAAAGTGAACAGAATGTTGGAAACAGTAAGAGCTCTCTGTCTCACCGAACTGTGTATATTTGCTTTGTAGGTGACTAGTATTTTAAAACAATGGAAGTACACATGCTTTCCTATAAATTATCTCATTGTAGAATATTCTAAATACCTCTCTTGTGTTTATGCACACTTGTATTTAGTTAGATGTAAATGGAAATGTATTCCACGGTTGTGTGAACTAAATCCATAGTAGGTCATGCACATGGTGCTTCAGGTTTCCATAATCTAAAGATTAAAAGAAACTGCCTCAGTTTGGCCTAGTGTGCTCCTTGGTGTATTAGAGGCTTCCCCTTGGCACATACAAAATCCAAACTAGGTGAGCTTGCCTACAAGCAAACTTCTACCTAACTCTTATATTTAAGGAGTAGCTCGACAGCTACTGAATTTGTAAGTTACAGGTCTATACTTACAGACTAAAAACAAGAGATGGCACTTGGCCATCTCAAAACTCAAAATAATTTTGAGTGTTGACACTGGAAATATTACACATTATTCTATTGCTATAGCTCAATTCCATGAAATAGTCATGACCCTATGGAAACAAGAAGGAGAGAGATGATATTTCTGAAGTATCATTAGAATTGTATTTATTTTCCAGTGAACAGCTATGAAGTGAAGATTTTTTCATCTACACACCTCTATTAAAAAGTACTCACATTCTTGATGTGGTTAAGGATCTTTAAATATCTCTATATATTTGTACTTGAAAATAAAGGGATGAAGATTTTCATCTGTACATTTTATTACACAGATGTTTTTAAAGATACTTGCTTAAACAATATCTAGTCCTAAGGAAAAGGTTGATTACATACCTCTCATCAAAAACTGAGTATTTTACCGTTTTCCAGAGACAGAGCTAATGAGCTGGCTAATGGCAGGCTGTAGAACGAGTAACGCCTCTTGCTGGGTGAAATATATTGCATAATGTTAACCTTTTGCACAAGCCAAGCTTCTTAAGGTGGTAAACAATATTCAAATGCACAGTCTCACATTGTGCAGCCTCAGAAAAGAATCTAGCTATGGTTGTTTTACCATTGCAATGCCATTATTCCTCTCATAGCTTGAGATCCACATCGTGGCTCTGACACTTGTAATTCTCTATTAAGCTATTAAATTACAGAATCAAACTATTTTGCAAAACTTGAGATTCCACTTTTTCTTTTGAATATTTTACTGTGCTATTGTGGCTTAAAGGAAAGATCCCTTTCAATTCTATATTTACAGAATGTTTTGTACCATTACAAGGACGTATTTCCAGCGCCAAACTATGAACCCAGGCTTTCAAAAGTGAGTCAGGATCTTCAAATTGATGATATTCAATTTTTTTTTTTTTAAATCATAAGATTAAACCAAAGTGTACTTTCTATTTTTCTTATTTGGTTTTGATTCTTCACACTACCATTTGGCAGCGTTCTCCAAATCCCCAAATTCTTTTTCAGTATTTGCAAGAGCCCAGAGTTCAGGAGGGCTGCAAGAATCCTGAACTGGTAGAAAACCAAGTATCTACCTTAGCATGCTAGCAATCTCTGATTTGTCTATGAAGCATGGGAAGTTACATATAGCTGTTGTGATTATTGAAGTCTTCTTGGCCAAGTTAAATATGAACAAATAGAACTGTTGAGAGATCACGTAACGAAAAATATTTTTGGAGAAAAAAATATGTTGGAGGTGTCAGTATAATATTCTTAAGTATCTAAATGCTTTGAAATATCTATTGCCATACATCATCTCATTCAAGGGTGTGCAGTTACAGGATATCATATTTAGTCCTATCTAAGTAGATAATCCAACCAAGAGTTGAGAGAAAAGGGGTGCAAACAGTAATGCAAGGAGTGAGTGTGTCAGCCTTACCTGCCAAACTATGGGATTATGACTGCTATTTTCAAGTTGATTATTTTAATTTGTTTGAATGAAAATAGACACAGAGGATTCCTCTCACTTTGAGAAAAGAAAGTAAGATCACAAATCATGCTAGCTTTGATGTGAAGCTACAGCTTTACTGAATTTCTGAAAACAAAGCCAATTCAGAGAGGATTTGGCCCTTCAGGAGATCAGGGAAGCTGACTGACGTCTTGGGCACTGCCAGTCACCATCTGCTGTGCTGGCACCTGGTGCTGGTTGATATTTGACAGTAACGTTACACAGGTGTAAACAGAGCGGGAAACAAAACAATGGTGAACCAGGACCGTGGAGTACTGTTGGGAAAGATTTGTTTTACACTGTACAAAAAAAGCTGTTCTTTCCGTTTGAGAGAATTTGGCTCTGTGAGAATTTGGCTAGGCCTTATCAGGCTCGAAATGAGCAAAGATCAGACTTCCTGATTGATTCTGTACGTCACAGGGCTACATAAAAATCTGAAGTAATCCTTCAAGTGCTATATAAACAGTTGGGAAAGTACATGACCTCAGGTCTTGTTAGACGGCATTTAGGGGCATGGTTCAGTAGGCATGGTGGTGATAGGCTGATGGTTGGACTTGGTGACCTTAGAGGTCTTTTCCAGCCTTAATGATTCTATGATTCTTGCAGTCTTTTTCAGTAATGACCAGTTTAGGAACCTTTTCTTCTTTTCAAGTAGAGCAATACGAATGCATCATTCCTTGAGGAAAAGTGTTGGCTGTCTCTCAAAAATAAGACTAGGATTTTCATTCTGTAGAGGATCAGCAACAGAGAATAATTCTGAATGGAATTATCCAGGAATTCCTTGAACTTTTCAGCATTATGCAAATACGAGTCTAAGAATGAATGCAAATCTGAATTTGCTTAATTACATTAATTTAAATAATCCTTTATCTTTCTGGTTAAAAAGGAAGTCCTTGAAAACTAAATCAGTTTTGAAATTAACCCTTTGGCCCTGCATTACAGAACACAGACAAATCTTTTTGAGGCACCAGCAGCCTGTTTTGATGTAGCTGCTTTAGCCAGTGCGCTCGTTTCCAGTTTATCTACTGTTCATAGGGAACACTTCAATATAGAGACTTTCAAATTTCAGAATGCTTCAGTAATTAGCTATGATTAGAGTGTGTTTAGAAATAGACACACTCAAGATCATGGTTTAGAAGGATTCACTTCACATACTGAAAGAAGAATCATAGAATCACAAGGTTGGAAAGGACCTACAAGATCATCTAGCCCAACCATCCTCCCATTACCATTGCTACCGCCTAGGCAACACCAATGTTCATAAATCCATGGGACCCGACGGGGTGCATCCACGGGTGCTGAGGGAGCTGGCAGAGGTGATTGCTGAACCGCTCTCTATCATCTTTGATAGGTCTTGGAGAATGAGGGAGGTGCCTGAAGACTGGAGGATAGTCAATGTCACTCCGGTCTTCAAAAAGGGCAAGAAGGAAGATCCAGGTAATTACAGGCCAGTCAGCCTCACCTCTGTCCCTGGAAAGGTGATGGAACAGCTTGTGCTGGATGCCATCTCCAGACAATTGGAAGAAAAGGAGGTTATCAGGAGTAGCCAGCATGGGTTCACCAGGGGGAGGTCATGCTTGACCAACCTGGTAGCCTTCTATGATGTTGTCACTGGCTGGGTGGATGAGGGGAGAGCAGTGGATGTAGTCTACCTTGATTTCAGCAAGGCGTTTGATACTGTCTCCCACAACATCCTTATAACAAAGCTGAGGAAGTGTGGGATAGATGAGTGGACAGTGAGGTGGGTTGAGAACTGGCTGACTGGCAGAGCACAGAGGGTCGTCGTTGGTGGTGCAGAGTCTGGTTGAAGACCTGTAACTAGCGGTGTTCCTCAGGGGTTGGTGCTGGGTCCGGTCTTGTTCAACATCTTCATCAATGACCTTGATGAGAGGATAGCGGCCACCCTCAGCAAGTTTGCTGATGATGCGAAACTGGGAGGATTTGCTGACACACCTGAAGGCTGTGCTGCCATTCAGCGAGACCTGGACATGCTGGAGAGCTGGGTGGTAAGAAACCAGATGAGGTTTAACAAAAGCAAGTGTAGAGTCTTGCACCTAGGGAGGAATAATTGCATGCAGCGGTACAGGTTGGGGGATGACCTGCTGGAGAGGAGCTCTGCAGAGAGGGACCTGGGTGTCCTGGTGGACAACAGGTTGGCCATGAGCCAGCAGTGTGCCCTTGTGGCCAAAAAGGCCAATGGCATTCTAGGCTGCATTAAAAAGAGCGTTGCCAGCAGGTCGAGGGAGGTGATCCTCCCCCTCTACTCTGCCCTGGTAAGGCCTCATCTGGAGTACTGTGTCCAGTTCTGGGCTCCCCAGTACAAAAAAGACAGGGATCTCTTGGAAAGAGTCCAGCGGAGGGCCACAAAGATGGTGAAGGGCCTGGAGCATCTCCCCTATGAAGAAAGGCTGAGTGAACTGGGTCTGTTTAGCCTTGAGAAAAGAAGACTGAGAGGGGACCTGATCCAGGTCTATAAATATCTAAGGTGTGGGGGGCAAAGTGGCGAGGCCAGACTCTTTTCAGCAGTGTGTGGAGACAGGACAAGGGGAAACGGCCAGAAACTGGAGCATAGGAAGTTCCGCACCAATGTGCGCAAGAACTTCTTTACGGTGAGGGTGACGGAGCACTGGAACAGGCTGCCCAGAGAGGATGTGGAGTCTCCTTCTCTGGAGATATTCAAGACCAGCCTGGACGCCCACCTGTGCGACCTGGTGTAGGGAACCTGCTTTGGCAGGGGGGTTGGATTTGATGATCTCTGGAGGTCCCTTCCAACCCCTATGATTCTGTGATTCTGTGATATCTCGTAGCTCCTCATCCAGATGCCTCTTCAACACTGCCAGGGACGGCGACTCCACCACCCCCCGGGCAGGCCATTCCAGTGCCTGACCACTCTATGAGAGAAAAAGTTTTTCCTTATGTTTAATCTAAATTTCCTCTGGTACAACTTGTGGCCATTTCCTCGGGTCCTGTTTGTTGCCTGGGAGAAGAGGCCAAACCCTTCCTCATCACAGCCTCCCTTCAGGAAGTTGTAGAGTGCAATGAGGTCTCTCCTGAGCCTCCTTTTCTCCAGGCTAAAACAGTCCCAGCTCCCTCTGCTGCTCCTCATAAGACTTGTGCTCCAGACCCCTCACCAGTTTCATTGCCCTTCTCTGGACACGCTCCAGGGCCTCATTGTCTTTCTTGTAGTGAGGGGCCCAAAACTGAACCCAATGCTCGAGGTGTGGCCTCACCAGTGCTGAGTACAGGGGGATGATTACCTCCCTGCTCCTGCTGGCCACACTATGTTGTGATTCCCTTCATAGCAGAGGAAAACTTGCGTTGATTTTTCTTGAAAATATCAAAAATGCACATACATGTAAGCAGAGCCATGGGTAGGATGGAGCATCTTCAGCCACCTTTGTTGGTACAACTCAGGCAGACAGGTACTATCATTTGGAACAACGGGCAGCTGGGCTGGACCAGGATCTGCCTAAGCCTCCACCCGCCAACCTGCAGGGAGGCATGATAGTACCTCAGCTGCAAAGGCTCTGTAATTCAGAAAGAATTTAGGTTTATCCAATAGCAGAATTTCCGTGGTTGTCGCACTCTGGATCTTTCTGGTAGTTGGTTATACTGTGCCTTTTTTAATTATTATTATTTTTCCCCACTTGATTGTTCCTGCACTGTGGTATGAAATTCGTTTGCGAACAATTTATCTAAACAAGTGTCACTGCTGGTGAAGTACCTTAACCATGCCTGCAACACAGTGCTGGTACCCTGCAGGTACCCTGACTGCTTGGGGCACTGTGTGAAAGCTGGGTTTGGAAAATCTGGGATCAGGGACAGTGCGTCAGCTCATCCAGTTCAGCATGTCTCCACAGAGGTCCAAATGAGAATCTGCTTTAAAAATGTAACTTTAAAATACATATCTCTGTAGTGAGCAGCATCAATTCAGAGAGAGCATGTGAAATTCTGTAGCAGGGAGTTACAGAGCAACCTGCACAACTTGTCCAGCTGCTGCTGCTCGGCCGCTGTCCTGCAGCACGAGGACTCGTTTCTAACGCACTTGGGTGACAGCCTCGGGAATATCCCTGCCACCGCTCACGACTTCCCTCGTTTGTTCGTTCGGAAGGCCGCGTGGAGCTGCACGCTCTACGTGGTGCGGATGGAGTCCCGCTGTAGAGGCGCGCGGAGCTGAGCCGCCGGGCGCCGCCGCGCCGCGTTCCAAGGTCCGGGTGCCTCGGCCGCCGGGACAGTGTGGCCGGGGCCGTGTGGTGGGGCAGCGGGGCTAGACGTGGAGCTGGACCTTGGCCTGCGGGCTCGTCCCGGCTGTCCGCGGGACCCCGGCGGCAGTGACGGGCCCGCTCCCGGCCGGCAGGTGCCCGCTGGGGAGCGCCTAGCGAGCCCGGAGCCTGCACGTAGGGAGCTTCGGCGAAGCCGCTCTGCCCCACAGCTCGAGCCCGACGGCTCCGTGCCGCAGCCAGCGCTGCCGCAACCTACCCCGCGGCCGCCGGCGGTGTCGCGACGAGGCGCCGCGCCGGGGCCGCCCCGTTTCCCCACTACGCCCCCCGGGGAGGGGCCGCCGCCTCCCACGCCCCGTCGGGCCGCCGAGGGGCAGCGCTCCGGCCACAGTCGCCGCGGCGCGGAGATGCTCTCGGGGGCGGCGGTGCGGGGCAGCCCCGCGGCGACCTTCGCCGAGGACGTGCTGCGCGTCTTCGGAAGCAACCAGAGCCTGTCGGCCGGGCAGCTCTCGGCGTTACTGAGCCGGCTGGGCGCCGCGCCCGCGCTGAGCGCCGTGCTGCCGCTGCCCCACCTGCACCACAACCAGGTACAGGTACCGTCGCGAGGGCCGGGCTGCAGCGCGCGGCCGGGGTTCCGGCTCGGAGCCTCTGTGGTTCCCCGGTAGGAGGAAGGGAAGGAGGGAGCAAAAGTCCGCGGCGGCACCGGTCGTAGGGAGCGGCCCGCGGCGGGGCAGCCGCTGCCATCCGTCGGGGGCCGCTGCGCGTTGCCCTCGGAGCCGGCTCCACCTGGCGTTTGGCATGGGCAAACAGCCCGTGAGAAGCTGCTAGAGTATTCCTCCGGGTCATATGTAAGCACAACTTCGGGACGTGTTAACGTGAAGCTGTTGTGTGGTAGCAAGGACTTGGTCGCCACTTTTGTGAAGAAATTTTCATCTTTCGTCTAAATGGAGTGCAGAGCTTGCATTCATCGGTTCATCTACTGAAATCTGTGTAAAACAATGTTTAATGTACTGACTGAATATTACTGTAATACTGATCCCTTTTCATGAAATTATTCATTCTGTGTAGTGCCTCCATACAAAATTCAGACAGTGTTGTTACTTTTAATTTCCTATCTATGTGGTGTCTGAGAATACCCGAGTTTCCCCGAAGGGGAATCCTTAGACTGCTGGAGATGTCCTTAGGAATGGAAAGCAGGGGTGGCTGTTTGCTCTGGTTTGGTTCAACCCCACAAGAAACAGAGGAGGTACTTTTATGAGCACCGTGAGACTCTTTTTTGTGTTTGGAGCAGAAGCTCTTTTGCTTGCTCAGTAATGGAGACAAACCTTGGATAAACTCAGTTTGTTTTAGAAGCAGTGTGATTCTGATGTCTTTCCCTTGACCAGGGGTTTAATTTGAAGTTAATGCCACTGAACTCAACGTAGTATTCAGTATAAGTGTGGCAATATTTCCCAGAGTCACTGCTTCTATTTCGAATTTCACAAATAAACACTGTTCCAACACGGTATATTAAAAAAATGTGTATAATCATTTCCTGCCACACATGCTAAATACGAGTTTGCAGTGTTAAATACAGTCGTGAAAAGGATCTTTCTTTAAAAGGGCTTAAAAATGAGTAGATTCCTTAGTCCTTCAGGTTTTCCTCTGCAAAAGCACGTAGCCCTCGTACACAGACTGCAGAGGAAAAAAAATAACGCTTGTTCTTATTACTGCCAACACTATCCTCATAAATCATTTGAAGCTTAACTGAAACAATCTTCTTCTTTTAAACAGACCTGTTTTAATTGTGTCCTTTTTGAAAAATATCCAGGGTGCCATACTGAAACGTGTATCCTTTTTTGCTAAGTTACCTGTACTCCTTCTTAAAATTGACTTTTCAGCCATTTAAGCAAGTGCATTTAACGTCTTGGCTCGTGATCCCTCAGAGGTGTTAAGTATATCCGTGACTTTGGGCAGTGCTGCCCGCAAATGCATGCTCATAGTAAGTAACTCGTGTGGCCATTTTTGACACTGTGACTCATACTTTGTGATTTCGAGCTTATAATTTCGAGTACCCACTGATTTTGAAAAAAGCAACAGAAAGTGGCCTAATCCAGCTTTGTGTGTTGTAAGGCACCAGAGGCCCAAACTCTGCTGAATCTCAACGGAGAAAAAGTAAGTACTTCTGGAGAGTGAATCATGTATTTTTCAGGTAGGCTGGGTCATCTGTTGAGGTTGCGTAGATATCTGACTGTAGGAGGAAGCAAGGATTATCTTAGACGTTCAGTTCCTAACTTCAGAGTCCAGTTAGTGGGATGACTCTGGGTCCTTTCTTTCAGCGAAGATAACACACCCCTGCGCTATCAACAGCCCCTCATCCAAACCTGAGGTCATTTTTAGTGGAGAGCAGATCAGTAAGGGACAGTGACAGAACCCTTCAAAAACTGGCAGGAAGGAACAGCCTCTGTTAGTATTGTCCTTTTATTCCAGATTGATTTCAGAACATAAGACAGGAAGAAAAAATGCTTTAATTTGTGGATGATGGGGTTTTGAATATAAAGTTATGTAAAACTTTGTAGGCATGTATGGTAATTTAAATCATATGATGTCCAATATGATACTTTTTTTGTGTATATATGTCATATCAGACAACCCTCCCCCTTTTTTTTCAGTAATGTTTTGGAATTTTTGATTGAGCTGTCTTCAGTTCCTCATGTTTTTGCTCCTTTATTTTCTTTCATTGAGAATTTTTATAATTCTCTTTATTTTGTGTTTGCAATTTTTTTGCTGTTCACTTTTTTTCTGTTATCACCTTTCCTTAATGTACAAGCTAAGGCTTTCTTTAAGAGAAATAATGGTAATGGAGAAAACTCAAATGCTACTCTCTGTTGTTTTTTCACACTTCACCGTGGAATTCCAACGCATTTTAGTCCTACAAATAGCTATAAAACTAGTGATGATTTCAAGATAATAGATGATGGCGTGTTTACTCACTGTGTCCTTTTCATTGCTAGGAAGAGATGTAAAAACAAAGCTATACTTTATCTTCTGTCATTGATTTTATTGTCACGTAAGAGGTGTGCATATATATGCCTCTTGAATATACATATATATATTCAGAAGTTTTAGTCAAAAGTTATGCAGAAAGTGGGCAGGTGTTGGAAGGAAAGAAAGCCTCTTGACATTGCCTTTATTTTATACTTTGGGGTAGTCAGTAGGTGCTAAAATCATACTTTGGCTGTTCTAAAATTGTATTTATGCCCAACTTTTATGTTGTGCCTGAATATTGTCTTAATGTAATGTATTTTATTTTTAAAACAAAACCTTGGACAAAATAAAGTAAAAATCTTTATTGACATCAGTGTTCAGATATTGCGCATTTTCACCTCAAGATGAATCAGAACAGTAAGTGTGACATTTTGGATAAGCTAGAACCAGGCTGGTATCTGCTGTTATTTCATTTATTTTGGTAGTGTTTGCTAGTTGGTAGTGCTTCTTGAAAGAAGGATGAATGGCCTGACAGTGTGTGTGGCTTATGGTCTTGATCCATCACCACGATCTGACGTTGCCTGGCCAGTGAGAAGATAAATAGGCTTTTTTGTTCTACTCTATACATGTCTTACTTACTAGAACATCTCCAGCGAATTTCAGCATTCATGGACATTTTTCAGCTCCCCACATAAACAGCTACCTTGAGCGCGTCGGGGTGCGTATGAGATCCCCAAAGCACAATCTGCCACTGCATCAGCAGTAAATGCTTTATTTTGTTAGAAGAAAGTTGAGGAAAGAGTATTTATTTGTCTTTATTTTGCCTTATCCGGGCTCAGGCTAAGTAAAAAAAGCACACTGGTCAGACAAGTATCCACCTCATTCCTTCTTTGCTGTTGCTACTGTATGACCCAGTGCTCAGCCCTAGTGTGGGCTAGCCTAGTATTTAATCTGTTAACATCTAGAAACTGCAGTGACTGGTTGCTGTTGGATATCTCAGCGCTTGACATGTGGAATGCTACAGATAAAGGTAAAACAAAGATAAGAACACACCAGAAAATCAGGAAAGGGAATGAAATGTTTACAAGATGGTTGGCATTGTAGCATTTTTTATTCATTCTCCTGTTAAAAGGCTCTTTGCATTATTTTTGTCTGAGCAATCATCTCATTCTTTCCTGTAAATAATGTGGTGATCTGACGTCTGCTTTTTGATTGTAGATATATGCTATGCTGGTGTGAAAAGACTGTAGGAAATCGAACATCACTTTATTTCATTTACAGTCTTAAAAGAAAATCCTGTATCGGTCAGTTCAGAGACATGGTCAGTTATGCTGTATCTTCTTTGAAGCTGTGAGTTAAAGACTAGGTGACAGTCACGTTACAGCCAGTCATCTCACTTTTAGCACCAAGGCCTACTGAATAGCAAGGGACAGGCATGATGGTAGACTTATTAAGCCAGGACATCATCCTCAGTCCCCTGTTCCATGAGGATAAATGATCTTTCTGCTGAGGTTATCTGTCAGTCTTACAAAATAAATAGCTTGAGTTTTTACAGCGATGTGATTGTCTTCATGTATTTATCTTACAAAGATAAATACAGTTTTGCAGTGTGCAAACATAAGTTGCTCCAATCCAAGGCTTCTAAGTGATTGAATCTTTTAATTAGTCTCTTAATTGTGTCTGTGAACTCACACAAGCTTGCTGTTCAGCCCTTGGATGAATGTAGGAGTTGCTGAGAGAATGAGGTGACTCATAACCATGAATCATTTACAGGAGTTGCTATCATCTGGGTTTGTCCCTGATCAAAATAATAATAGTAATTAAATAAAATGCTGTTTCTTGCCCTTGCATAAAAGAGCTCTTGTCCAATGAAATTTCTCATTTCTTTGTAAGCCACGAGTTTACTAATTCATGCTTGTCAAACTGATATTTTTTGTGCTCCAACAAAAATATTTGTTTGTTTTCTTTTGTAAACTAATATTAACATATGAGTATTTAAAATTACTAGTCATCCATTCTATATTTCTAGGAAAGAGATATTTAACTATCTTTGAGGTAGCCACGTCATGAACCTCAGTGCACACTGGCTTGTTTTTCTAACAGCCATTCACTGCAGCCTTCCAGAAATGGCTCTATGAACTAGCTGATAATACAAGTAGCACAGTATTGGAGCTATTCCTCTAGACCACAACTGTCCTCTCTCTGTATTGTACTGGGAATATTAGCCACATATTCCGCATTATTTCATAATGCAGATTTAAGGGTAAAATGATTAGACGCAGAACCAGTCTAGAAAGCTTCAGAAGTTCAGCTACTGAGCTGTAAAAAAATCTGTCTTCAGTGATGATTTCCCTGCGCGCTAGTTCCATTGAGACTAAATGGGTCAGCGTGCTTAAAAAGAAAGATAAAATTAGACTGGGTCATTCAAGAAGAGGGGCAGAAACATTCTGGATATAATTTGGCTGAAGTCACTTGAATTGGCCTGAAGGTTCTTCTCCTCTCAGCTAAATGCAAAATAGTCACATGAAATTGATATGTGCATACCTTTCACCTTCTGGACAGTATTAGAAAAATGTTTATTAATGGAAATGGAGGCAGCTCTGTTGAAATAAATGAGTTGTAGTTACTTTGGCTCATCTCCAAAAGAAATTTGCTTTATGAATAATCCTGAGTTGCTGGAGAAGTGCAGGGGAGTCTGAAGGCTAGTAAAACTAAATGGAGTAGGGAGTGACCATTTGTCATTTGTTAAGGCTTCCAATGCTCTACACTTGCAGTCACGCTGAGATACACTACAGAGCGTGTTGTGTGCTGAATTGGTGTCTCGTATAGAAAGAAAGCACTTTTTCTCGAGACTCATCCTTAGTATGTGTATGTTGTACATCAGCATGTTAAATTACTTTAGTTTGCAGCCAAAAAAACAAAGCTATGTGTTTATTGATCATTGCAGGAGGACATGAATGTGAGTAAGTGGAAATCGTTAGATGAAAGTCTTTAATGGTATGGAACATTTAATATAAAAGCACTCATTTTTTCCATAAATATGTATTTTAAGTATTTTACTGTTGAAGTTTTGATTGAAAATAACCAAGAGAAGGACCAGGCCTAGTTTAGCACAGCTATGCACATTTATCCTTGACCATTAGGTACTGTGGTGCCCTGAGCCGAAGGCAAAGTGAAGATCCAAAGTAGGAGTGGATTTCACTGGAGTATGCGATGGTTTTACAAAACAGCAATTGTTGTTAATAATTATTGCTATAAAATTAATGAAAAATGTTGCGTGCTGCTAACATTTGGACTGCTCTTGAACAGTTAGTTTGAGGAAATAATATGAGGCATTTATGTGAAGTAGAAGCAGTCATTTATATGAGTAAGCAGTCACTGAATTACCAACCCTTTTCTGATGCTACTCCATCGCTAAGATTTTTAACTGTATCTGGTCTGTTCTTAAATTTAATTATTTTGTAATTACATGGGATTTTAATTATTTTGAAGCTATGCTTCCAAATATATTGTATGGTTTGTCTGCCCTGGATCACAGCACGTAATATTTGCAAATATAGACGTAAAACTTGTTTCACCAATTTTAAGTTATCTTAAAATACCTCAATTCCCTTCTGCTTCACATTAAGCAATTGTCATGTTTTCATGAGCAGTGTACAAAGAGTGTGTACACTACTTTGAAAACATGTTAGAATGTTTTTATGTCATAATTCTTGGGTTTCTCTGTGGATGGCTTACTTTATTTTTATTATTATTATTAATGTTGCCAAAAATCCTTTTTGTTGCAGTGCCTGACTGGGGAGGAAATTTTTTCTTTGCATGGAATACCAAACAACAGTCACATATCAAATTCAGACTTCTCTACAATATGTCCTGCTGCTCTGCAACAGCTAATTTTTCACCCGTGTGATCATCAGGAAAATTCTGTGGATGCATCTAGACCACATTCTTTACAAGGTTAGTTATTTCATTGATACTCTGATCAGATTGCATGGAGCCTACAGTATGGTAAAAAAAAATATAGGATAGAGAAGAATCAGCTGGTTGACAAAGTCTCTAGTTCCATTGGTAAGGATCAAATGTGTGATATCCAAATTCACTGTTCTCGGGGACTCGATGTAAAAGAGATGCTGAATGAGCATGTGCCAGGTGAGAGTATTTACTAGCAGTGGTACTGCTAGTTTTTCATAACTTTCAAAATACCAGCGTTAGTAACATTTCAATTAGTATAAGTAATTATAAATAATATAATGTCTCTTAGGAATTATTGATCATTCTTAAAACTCAGCTGTTGCTGTGAATAATAAGAACTACATTTGATTAATCACTGACATTGTGGCATCGATTTATCATGATTGCTTTACCTTATGAGGGCGCATATTTTCAGGAAGCTTTTAGTATCTGCACCAGAGTGTGGGATCTTTTTTTTTTTTTTTTTTTTTTTTTTGTACTGTTTGTTTGTTGATTTATTTATTGTTGGGAGGCACTGTTTGGATAGGTTGTATGCAGAAGGCTTGATCTATAGTTGATCACCGGAGCCATTTAGACCACCACTCCTATTTTTCTTTTATCCGGATGGCTCAGAAGCAGTGTCCAGTAGACAGATAAGCAAGGCAGTGTTTTCTCTGCCCCTCCCTTGCCTGCAGCACAAGAAATCTGCAAGGCCCATACTTAGAGTTTTTAAAAACCACAAGCATGTGAGACTGTGACAGGGAAATTCACAGAAAGATCCAGTGCCAAAAGTAGGTGTTAATGCATGTGTATCCTGCTGTAGATTTATGTGTTGCCCCCCAACCCTGTATTGTGGCAATACTGAGAGCGGTTGATTTCTATTACTGTCCATCATGCAAAATTCACAAGGCATGATTCCAGTTGTGCTTCTGAGTTTTCTGCTTAGGGACTCTTACGCATTTTAAGAATATCCTGTCTTCCAAAATATGAACAGATAAGGCATACAGAAGAAATTAATTCTGTATTTAGAATCTGTAATTAATTCTGAAGAAAAAACTTCATGGGGCAGCTACTTGCATTAAAAAGGTGTTGCATAAGCAAAGTAGAAGTTAAAAGACAGTGTATAGTGTATCTTTTTTCCTTGGGCTTTGTATATCTAATATCTAACCTAGCTGACACACTTGTTTCCTCCTACCCTTTCTTACATCTCTGAAGTGTAATAGGGAGTAGTACAGAGCAGCATGAAATAGCTGTAAATGCCCAATGGCATTCCTTCTGTCCAAGGCTAATGGATTCTGTGCGATCCGCTTGGCTTTTTAAAAAGATTTTTGCACCCTTATTTCCTCTTCTTTTTAGGAAATGGCTCATGAGGAGCCTGAGCCTGCCTCAGGAGGGCCTAGAGCAGGGGTCCTCACTTCTTGTAAGGAATAATACTGAGCACTGGAGTTTTGAGGGGGACTTGCTCTCCTGCCGTCCATTTTTTTGATTTCTTGTGCTTTGGCATCTTGGCACTCTTTGTTGGGGCTGGAGGTCTAGAGACTGATAGAGTGGTTGGTGGCGAAAGCTGTCCACGTCACAGTCTCAGGGTAGACTATGTTTCAGTGCTCTGCTCTGTTACACCATGCCAGACAAACCTGTTTTCTAGGGTGTATGCACTCATGGAAGGCTTAGTGTGGATCGAGTCCTGGTGAATAAAAACCATTTTAAGAGAACAGTGCATACATGATATGGTGAAATACGCTTTATAATACAGCAATAAAGCAACTTTGGCAACATCGGTTATCTTGGAATCTTACCACTTCCCCTTCTCTCTCCCTCCCCCCCCCAGTTTGCAGTATTTTTCTTAAGGTAACAATTCCCATAATTGTATAATCATGGGGTAATATAGTAATAGTAATAAATCAGTATGTTAAATTCCAAAGCCTCTGAGCCACCCAGATCTAGAACAGAATTTTAAAACCAAAACTCCATCTACTTTCTGGTCCCACTAATCTCTGGTGAATTATGAAGTAAAAAGCCTTTTCTTAACTTTTCTCCGTGGTGACAAAAGGGGATAATTCATACCAGTGGATTAGACATATCTCTACTTGCAAACACAGATTCCTTTTGTACCTTGAGACGTCTCCCACTGCATTAAGCATACCAAGTGATGACAGGTATTTCATTTATTGCGTGTACTTCATGTTAAGTGTCCCAGTACACGCGGCCGTTCTGAACAGAGAGTGCCAGCATGAGTGTGAGACCATCCATTGGAGAAGCGTGTAGTATTGTGAGAACTTTCAGAATTTGGCAATACCCTGTTTCTCTGTGCTTGCTTTTAAGCTCCATTCTCCTACCGTTTTGGCATCCACTGTTTTACACACACAATTTGTGAACTTGTCCTCTTTGGTTATAGAAAGTGCTTTGTAGTGACAGGATTTTTTAATCATAATTTTTGAAACTTGTTCCAATTTTCCGTGTCTAGTGAAGTAATTTGGGCATGTGACCTAAATGCTTCATATCCGATAAGTATTTGATTTATTTTTAGTTTTGTTAACTCAGTTTAAAATGTGCATTTCGCACAGATTAAATTGCTTTTGTCTTAAATTGAGAGACTTGCCCTTCTGTAGTAGTCCCAAATGGCGGTGTGTGACTCATAATGGCACTTATTTATTATAGATTTGATTTCTAAAAGACATTTATGAGCTTGACTGTCCTGTACTGCAATGGGAGTGAAGCTCCTGTGCAGCTTAGTGAATCTAACTGTATCTAGTGGTCTATTTATCCCTCTCTGTCTCTCCTTCTCTAAAAAATGGCAAGAGAATATTTTGCTTGGCGCTCTTGCAAATGCTTGATGTACCTCTTGCAAATGCTTTGAATGCTTCTAGTGCTGTCTGTTCTTCCTGTTCTTTACACAGCATGAAATTCATCACATACAGAAATTGTATCTTTGCAAACGATGTGTAGCAATCCCAGTTGCAGGTGATGAACCTGGTCTAGTGTGTTTGCTGATCTAGTGTTACAGGAAAGTTGGGCTGCAGATTGCAGTCTGATCAGTTTGTTTCTGCTATGCAGAAAGGAATTTGTGGTAACTTCTCTATGTACGCATAGCAAAACTTACAATGAGGCTATTATATTGATGCAGCTTTCTGGATTATACCAAACTGTTCTTATATATCCAAAGTTGTGTTGGCTTTGATTGTAATTTCTGGTTGATTTTTAAAGACAAACTCTTTGTCCATGTGCATATCTTTGTGTTTCTATGGCCTCACTTGAGGCAGCATTGTTGACCTTATCAGTGCAACCCTTAAGGCTTTTTTGTACTCATATGGACTTGAGATGCAGCTGGGTAAAACTGTAGCCATGCAGAGACAAAATGTTTTGATGTTTATTAAAAAAGAACAACAGCAAAACTCCTGCAACCTCTAAGTCAAAATAATTACAAGTCCTGGTGTCTGAACTCAGAAAATCTGAACCTATGCATATGGTGAAGGAAGCTAAACGATGGCCAAAGCAGGTGCATTTGCTACTTCTTAAAAGAAAGATTTTTCTCCTGGTGTCCATCTTTTTGAACATAGAACAACTTCTTTATATGCTTTCATTTCTCTATTTTAATAATCTCTATGATTAGGAATCTACCACCTTGCATGTCTAATAAGGAGTGATGAACTTTGCAGCAAAGCAGAAGCATTTTGAACGATGGGAAAAGGAGGAATGTTAGGAACAACACATTACCACCTCACGGTGATTTGAACGAATCATTCTTTACCAGGAAGGTCTTCTGGGTCTTGTGCAGCCAAGACAGCAGATTTTCTATCTAAAAGTTTTTTATGGAAATGACAGTTGGATCTAACCCTGGGACTAGCAAGGTTTTCCATCTTAAGCCCATGCTGTAGTTACTTTGACTGTTGACTTCAGCCCAAATTTTTAATGTTCAGTGGCTGTAAAGAGATCTGATTTACTCCAGCAGATATTGTACATCCCAGATATTGTACTAGCCCAGTTTCAGTTTTTAATATGGCAGTCCCAGACCTTATGTCCATGTATTTCCCTTCTGTGGGTATATGCCTTAAATAATGCCTTAAATATGCCTTAAATATATGCCTTTATAATTTTTGTCTTTGTAAAGTGTAATTGCAAGTAGGGAACAATTATTTTTCCCAATTCCATATCAATTCAGATGTTATATAAAATCACAAGCAGCTCTAAGTGAATTTTCCACTAATTTTTTAAATATTTCTGTGTTTGTTTTTTATCCACAGTCTGGGGATTTGGGTTCCTAGCTGTGACTATCATTAACTTGGCATCGCTTCTGGGATTTATTTTAACTCCTCTCTTAAAGAAGTCTTATTTCCCTAAGATTTTAACCTACTTTGTGGGCTTGGCCGTCGGTACTCTCTTTTCTAATGCAATTTTCCAGCTCATTCCAGAGGTAAGCAAGGAAAATCTTTACTTTTTTGTATGATAGTTTCTAAAGTGTATTAGTTATAGAAGCATGCTGCAGTGGTTTCTGAGAGTGTGGGTTGAAGTCCCCTCCCCAGAGGGTTGCGGTGGCCATCAGTGACACTAGCTTCCCTCTCTTTCTGTCTGGGTGGGCAAAGCCATCAAGATCCATGTGTTGCTGTGACCTGGGGAAGATCAAGGGTTATTCTGCCTCTGGACAGAAAGAGGAATGGATTGCATAAAATTCTAATGGTCTTACATTTGTTCCAAATTAGACCTCCTAATTGTGCAGGTAACTACTACATCCTGCATGTAAAATTCTGCTGTATTAAAACACTGCTGATATTTAATCCAAATTGAAAAAATAAAATCTAGAAGGATCAGGATCTTTCGTAATTTCTGCCTCATTGAAACTTGTGGCTGGTAGAAAGACTGTCTATATTTTTGTGGATTATTTGTGTATGGTGGAGGAAATTGTTATGGAAATGTACTAAGATTTCAGTCTAATTTGCATTGCTTTTATCTTCTGTTAGGCATTTGGATTTGATTCCCATGTAGATAACTACATTGAGAAAGCAGTTGCTGTGTTTGGTGGATTCTATATTCTCTTCTTTGTGGAAAGGATTCTTAAAGTGATACTAAAGATCTATAATCAGGTAACAAAAGGCTAACTATGCAAGCCTTACCTTAAAGTACGTGTTATATTTTATGAGATTCTCGATAGTTTAATAAGATGGGATTTTTATTTTTTTTATTTGTGGGGATTTCAGCATTACTGAGTGTTCTTATGCATCTGTTTAAAATCCATATGGAGAGGTAAAGCAATCTCACTTTTTTGAGGAAGTTACAAGCAGAGCTGGAAATAGAATCCAGGTGTGTGTGTGTGTGGTCTATTGTCACTGGCATGTGCTATAGCTTCCTTCAAGGGCCAAGTCTGCAGTATGCTAGCTAAACATCAGAAGAAAAAAAGTGAAAATATGTAAAAGTTGAAGAGAATGAAGTACAGCTCTGGAGCTCCTGTCTGGGCAGGAGAAATCATTGTAACATATACATCTTCTTATTCATCTGTAAAGTTCAATTTGTTTGTGCTGACAGTTCCTGAATCTCACCTACAGTGACTAGCTCTGTATGTACCCATGCTCTGGTACACAAACCTACTTTAGTGACACTGCAACTATCCAAATACTACACGATATGGATAATTGGCTCTGCTTTCTACCCATATGTCAGAATACTTTATTTCTGTATGCTCACATGGATGAGACTGAATTTGTCTCAGAGAAAGGCCTCTCAAACTTTTTGGACTCTCTAATCATGTCTTGCCAAGAAAACTGTCCTCTGTCCTACTCTTATGCCGCTTTGGGTCTTTGCTCCCAAACTGATCTTGCTATTGAAAATAATAAGGATCCAATTGTGGCTTGTTTGCAATGGCTATGTGAAAAACGGGGAAAAAAAGTTGCACTTTATTTTTGGCAACAGCTCTACTTGGTAAGCAGCTGTGAATAACTAGCAAATGTTGATACTAATGGTCAAGGCATTTGGTTTTGGGAGGCTCTATATAAAGGTATAACACTGAAAAAATTCCACAGGTATTTGAGGACTTTTCTGATTAGCTAAAAGTAAGAAATAAAGTAGGAACTTAAATAAATTTGGAGTTCATCTAAAACTTTAAATATTAAAAGATTTATTGCTGCTCATTTAAACATTTACTTGGTATTGAAAGCAGGGTAACATGAATATGATGCCCAGTGCATTTTCTTTTAAGGTCTATATTTCTTTGTTATTTCGCTTTTTATTTAATAAGCTACCTATTTATTTATTTGTCATCCAGCCTGGCCATAATGACTTAGAAAATGGTGAGCAGAATCAATCTAAGGATAAGACTAGTCCCTCCAAACCACCATCATCCAGCAATGGGGTGACTTGTTATGCAAATTCAGCCGTCTTAGAGAGCAATGGAAATTTTGGTTTTGACAACATCAGTGTTGTCTCAGCACAGGTATGAAAATTATCTGTTTTATTCCTACCTATAATATAAGCATATATGAGGAAGAGAGAGTATGATTTTTTTATTACTTTTGTGAAGTTTTTCTACATTTTTAGCTTACAGCTTGCTTGAGCCCTATAAACATGTATGGGTTTTTCTGGGGCAAACTTAGGAAAGCTGGACAATGGATTCAGTTGGTAACCACCAAAAAAGGTAGTAGATATCAGTGTGGGGGCAGATAGGACAGAGATAAATGTTTAATCAGTTAATTCTGTTAATTTTGATTTTGTTGTTACTGATTTGTTTCAAGTGTGTTTTAATGCTACATGATCCATGTTATCTTTCTGACTACACAAAATGTTAAGTCTGAGAACTTGGTTTCTCTGAATCAATGATTTACGAGGAAAACTGGTACAATAACTGTCATGCTGGTTGTGCTAGTCTAGTATACTTAGATACTATAGGAATTATGGAAGTATGGAAGGTTGAGATAGCTGTTCCTCCTGGTTTAATTATTGTTTCTCAGATTTGTTCTATACTTCTTTGTTTCTATACTACAAATATAATCTTCTGTCTGAGAAGAAAATGGAAGCGGGAAGAAAATGTTGGTGAACTTCTATATTCTTTTCATTGTGCACAGAGGAGCAGTACTGCCCCTTATTTAAGAAAGCAACAAACAAGCAAAAACAAAATGGAAAACCATAGCAACAGCTGTAAGATGGCTAAGGCGGATTTTTCACAGTAAAGATTTCTGGTTTAGTGCCTGTGCTCTTCACAAGGTAGTTCAGTAGGGTAGGTCAGCATCAAATTTTACATGCTTTTGATACTTAGGGATCCACTTGGGATAAGACAACATATATTTAATAGAATTTGGCTATCCTCTTAATCCAAAGCTCAAGAAAGGGGACAAACACAATATGGACAGAAAGCATCATGTAGGCTATAAGGGTGGAGGTTGAAGTCTGATGGTGTCAGAGTGAAGTAGCTGTTTTCAACCATGAGTGTCCAGATAACTTTTCTATTTTAATACCTGGACAGAATGACTGACAGAGTAAATGTAAATGTTTAATTAGTTGCATACTTTCATATTTCACTTGCAGCAGTAATTGCAAACTTGGAACCCTCTTTTGTGCTGACCCAGAATTTGTATCTACTATTTGTATCTGCTATGAAAATTACATGGCTTGACAACAGTAACTTTTCTTAAACTTGCTTCAGAGACCGATTGCTGAAAATGCCTTTAGTCCCAAGCACGTAACATTAAACATGTGTGATAAAACTTTACAGTGACTTTTATTTATGCCCTCTAGGCAATTTCAGGGTTTCTTCTTGATCCTGTTGGCAGTCCCAGAGGATGCTAAAGGATATCTAAGGAAGATGTTTTAAGCAGAGAGGTATTGCTCTGTCCTAACTGCTATTGGATCTTCTGCTAACGTGCAGAATATTACTCTTTTGTCTCTGCAAGCTTTTAATAAATTGAGTTTCTGACTTATGTCTGAGGGAGTCACAGATTCTTTAGAAATAGCAATAGTAACCTGATGAGATAACATAAAATAAGAGAGTCTCTACATCATTTCTTAAGTTTAGAAACAAAGAAGAAACCGTTGTTTTGAAAGTTTAAANCAAAAACCCACAACAAGTCAAGTGAAAGTTGCTTAGTCTTTATGGTAAGAACAATAACTTGAAAAAAGAGAGATGCTTCCACTCTCCCTTCTACAGCTATGGGAATTAGTCAGCTGTACTGACTAATCCCCTAGGTATGTTGTGCTGACTTCAGGTGTTTGAGATTTCAGACTAAGTGATAGGTGCACGATGCCGTGATTCATTTTCAAAAGGGTCAACATTGTTCAGAACTACACAAGGTAAAGGGCACTAACTCTTATAATGGTTGATCTGTATGTATCAGCAGATACCAGCAAACTGTTTCACATGAGCATAGGCATGTAACTCTTATTCTATTAAATATCACAAAGTTTCCAGGAATGCTGTAGCTTGCTTATCAGCTCTTACAATACTTGATGTGCAAGTTATTTCTCTAAGATTTTAGAAGAAACTCTCCTTTCCCTATCTGGCAGTTCAACTCACAATGTAATGGCGTGATAAGTTGGTAAAACGAAAGTAGACAGCCACATCTGCTAGCGATTGATACAGTACGTCTGTCAAAGACAAGGCTACAGTGTCTTTTTAGGTTTTAATCTCCAGTATATTTCTTTTATACCTGATACATTGTCTTTTTCTTGATACTTTTGAAGATAATATAGAAGAGTGCAACAGCATTTAATATTTGGGGTAAAAATGGGACATATTGAGTGATGTAGGACATGAACTACAGGCAAGATATGGTTTGAATTTATGGATAGCATGTGAATTGAGGATATGATGTAGTTCTCTATAATGTAGCTGTTAACTGTTGATCTCAGTGATAGCATTGTGAAAGATTCACAGGGCCCAAATTGACTTCTTTTAGAAAGAGTTCCTGACTCTTAAGAACAAACAAATACAAGTAAGGATTGTTACATTTTTTGATAGAAGACTCAATAAAAAAAAAGTAGAGTATAGGCAACGTACAGTACCCATAGAGGGACCTGAGTACAGCACTCAAATGCTATTGTAACTTATTCAGTCTTTTTTTTTTTTTTTTTNAGAAGAGCAAAAATAGCAAGGTTAGCTTTGGTTTACCATAAATTGTGGTGATACAAACAATACAGAACTGTGCTAACAATCAATAAAAGTCAGACCTGATAGATCTGTTGGGTGTTCCTGAGCTCCTTAGCTGGCATCTCTTCTGTGACATCTTCTGAAGTACCATGACAAAGAGGAAACAGTCCTGCAGAGACAGACACTGTTCATTTTTGCCTTTGAAGCCCTCATATTTGTAAGGTAAATTTATCAGTAGTCTGCCTTGAGCATTTAGAATATGTATTAGTCATTTGTCTATTTCTATTGGACATATAATCTAGTAAAGTTCAGAATGTAAACCCAGACGAGCAATGTCCTTGTACTTTATGTGATTTACGAAAGAAGTCCTGTCGTTATCTGAAATAGATTACAGGCAAGAATTGTACTTCAGAGCTACACAGTAAATGGCAGGTAGACACATATACATATAACAGAAGTCTCTCCAAATCTGATTCATAGTTTTTAAGCTACAGTTGTCTCTAAAGTTTGAAAGATTGGATCAAGAGAGTAGTTTTACAATTAAATCAATGCTTCTATCCTAATTTAATTGCAGTTATTGTAAAAAAGTAAAAGAAAGTCCGTAGATAACCCAAACCTCAGCTCAATTCTGAAGTCATTTCAGTTCTTCATGAGTTCTACAGCGAACTCTTAACATCATCTTCTTACCCAATGTTCATTTTCTTCATAGAGGCATAAAAAGTTCAGTGTGTACATTTGTGAAGTATTTATTTTAACAGAAAAGTCCTTGAGATCAGGTTTTTATATTTGTCATAAATACGTATGCAATGATTTGGAGTTTAATTGGAATTCTCACCTGTGCAACTGGCAGAAGAAAATGAGTTCTTTATATAATTCTTGGCTAAGCCTGTTATGCCCCGACAGCCCAAAGAGAAATGTAGACATACGCATCGTTTCTACTGTGTTTCAATTTGCAGGGAAGCTCCCTGTTTTTTATGCCATTTTTCATTTCAAATCATAAAATTATAAATCTGGGACTTGTTATGCACTGAATAGAAGTTGTAACTGTGCTTTATGGCATTTGTGCCATTTCTTAACCAAGGCTTTATAAGCTACAAATTCCAAGTAATGCAATACACATCTGACTTGGAAATCCTGATCTGAACTTTCGTCCTGTCCCAAGGCAGCTCCTGCATAGAAGGGTGCAGTATGTCAGATAAGAATACAGTGGGCAAAGTATGAGACAGACCTTATTGCTCTGTCATTAAAGATATTGAAAGCATTCATTAATTGTTATATTTCCATAAAATTCAAACTTCAGTTGTGTGGTAGCATTATTATTTAATATGACAAAAATAAAACAATTTCCATATTTGCAAATCCTTTTTTTCCCCTGAATACTACAATGTTTGCAAATATGATGTAACTGCAATATATGTGTGTAAAGAAGTTTATTGAAATGGATCATTAGAATTTTTTTAACAAAGGTTATTTGTGCTCCCAACTGAAATGGCAGTTCCTTTATCTTCATCAAGTGTTTCATTATTTCATGATGTCAGATATATAAATTACTTCCACTTCTGGGAGGAATGATTGAGAGCCCCGGGGTGTATATGCATTGCAGTTTTATGTCTGCCAGTTGTTTTCATGCTATGAGACTTCAACTTGCACAATCAGAACTAGGCACTGTATGTTCTTATTAAACGTGAAACTTGTAAAAACTGAATTTGATAGCTGGACTTGACTATCATCAATCAAAATTAGAAATAAAATTAGTAGACTGCCTGGATACGTGTCTAGGTTCCCACTTAGCTAGCTGGCTGATACTGACTGGTGGTGGATGCATCTGTCTCTAAGATCATGTTATGCTGGCAGCAGCATGTAGTTGGTCCAGGTCTGTTTTAGGTAGGAAATATAGACGCTCTCCATCGCAGTGATCAGATCCTTCCTATTGTATGCACTTAATAGAGGTGGTTGAGGAAGCTGTGAAGATCTTTATCAATCCTCGGCAGTCTCTTAATCTGAGCAAGACTTCCAGAGAGACATTCAGACACTGTGATCTGGATTTTTTTCTGTCTCAGACAGAGGGCATTCAGATAAAGCTGTAGAGTTAGGTGGTCAGGCCCTTCACTTCAAGTTGTTGAGACAGAAAACATTTGCTGCTGTTATCTATGCTGCCGCCTTCTTAGACCAAGCATTCTGGTATCCTTACGTACTAGTGCTTTATTTTATGCTCAGCGTTCATTTAAAGCCAGAAGTGTGTCTCTTTAGCTTCTTTATTCATTGTTTTATATAATTACTTTTGTGGTGTTGTTTTTCCAGGAAGAAGAAATCCAGGGCAGTTTGTGTAAATGTCTCGGTGGGCGCCCGCTGTCGAAGATTGGAACCATTGCTTGGATGGTAACACTGAGTGATGCCGTACATAATTTCTTAGATGGTTTGGCAATCGGTGCTTCTTTCACTTTGTCCCTGTTTCAAGGACTTAGTACCTCCATAGCCATCTTGTGTGAAGAGTTTCCTCATGAACTGGGTAAGAAACTTCATTCAACATATTGATTTCTGTGGAAACCACCGGTGTGGGAAATTATGCTCGCCAAAACTTGGCATAGATTGAAAGGAAATTTAGACAATTTAATGGAAAAGTGCTCATCAAAGTGTCTTCCCAAGTACCAAAATACATATCTATTGTAGGAAGTTTTTGAATGCGTGTGGCTGGAAGCTGGGAATGAATATTAGAACAATGAATCATAGAATGGCTGGAGTTGGAAGGGACCCCAAAGGTCATCTAGTTCCAGCCCATCTGCTGTGGACAGGAATATTGTTCATACATGCCGTTCTATGCTTGTTTTTTTTCCTTCTTTTTTCTTTATGGCTAGTCCTATGTTCTCAAACTCTTAGCTAAGTTCTGTATCACCTAATTGCTTTAGACTGCAGTATTGAAGGGAAATGCTCATCGTTTACTTGAATGAAGGAAAAACAGCAGTGGATTATAAGTTGTATACAAATAATGTATTTTCCTTCTTAATTCCTTTGAAATCAGAAAACAGTATCGTTGCTGAAGATGTTTTTTTCTTTTTTCATTTCTTTTTTCTCTATTAGGGGATTTTGTCATCTTGCTTAATGCTGGAATGAGTATTCGACAGGCTCTGTTTTTCAACTTTCTGTCTGCGTGTTCCTGTTACATTGGGATGGCTCTTGGTATTTTAGTAGGCAACAACTTCGCTCCTACCATCATTTTTGCTGTAGCTGGTGGAATGTTCCTATACATCTCTCTGGCTGATATGGTGAGAAAGAATTTCATTTTTCAGTCATTTAATTTTCTTCAAGAAAACAAAGACTTCAAAAGCAGTCTCTCTCATGGAAATTAGTATTCTGTCCCTTTCATGCTAGAATCATCTACTGCTTGTTATTAGATGTTAAATAATCAATTATAACCTTACTGGAGGTGCACAAATAGTTGTGTTTATTCATCAAATGCAAAAGTCTTTGATTTCACAACCAGGGCTGGCCAAACTATTTACTGAAAAGAAGTTTTAAATAAGGGAAGGCTTTTCATGAGGTTGGGTAGTTTTCATTAAAGAATGAAAATATTTTAATTTTTTTTTCCAGCATTTTAAAGTGTTTTGATTATTAAATTAATCACTTGCCTCTTTGGAAGACATCTTCTAAAAGAAAAGGAAAAAAATATGTTAAAAAAATGAAACAAAATATTTTGTTTAGACTTGAGTTAGTTGTGTCTTTGTAACCTCAGCAGTAATTTCGGAGCTGCTCGTGTGAAAAATTCCACTCTGGTTTAAATTAAATTGTATCAGACCCAGCTTCTTGCTTCAGACTAAAACAACAACAACAACAACAAAATACCTGTGATTTGCTGAACTCAGTTTAAGACTGTCTATCATTTATTTTTGAAAGTATGCTAGAATATGTAAGGCAAAGAAATTGTGCTAAGATCCACATCAGATTTAGATGTTAAGAATTAAGTCTGGCTTCACGGGTAGTCAACACTACTCTGTAAGTTACTCTTAAAATGATGCTCTATCTCAAAATGAAAAAGATATTTCAAGAGTTAAAACTTTTATTATGTTTAATTGACATGTTAAGGGATCAGATGTATCTGCAAAGGTGTTTCCACCTGTCACGTGAGAATCTGCTTGGGTGTAGAACCAGCATGAGGCCTGAATTTGAGAAGATTTAGAGCCTCACTTGCATTCTGCATGCATTTAAGATCTCTTACATGTTTATTGTGGCTGTTACATTAAATACTATGGTAGTCTAGGTAATAACAGAGGATTTTATAAGTTGTAATCTTGGAGTTAAATAAACAATATAAGTAGTTTCTTTATTAAATTTGCAGTACCTTAATTACTAATGCTTTTTATTTAGTTTCACTCTGTTATAATGAATTGTGGTGTACTCAACTATGATATTCAGAACTCATGGCATAAATTTAGCGTGGCTCAATATAAAATTATTATTATTAAATCTGTTGAAGTAGGTAACATTCTTTTCTTTATATGTATTGCTCTGCATGCTCTCTTTCTTTACCCTCTCCTCCAATGTCTCCTTTCCTGCATCTCTCTCATTTTTTAGGTTTTTGGATTGTATCAGCTACCTGTCTGAGCTTTTCTCCCCTCTGACAAGTCTGAATTAGGGTGCTTTGCACGGGATCTGCCTTTCCGCTTTCTGTTACGATTTTCACACACTTCTGTTCTGCTTGTAGAAGCAGGTAGGATTAACAAAAATGTCTTATCTACTTTCTTTTCTTTTTCCTGTTCTTTTCCATTTTGAACAGAGACACAATCTAGCCTCCATGTTAGTAAAATCATCACGTGATGAAGCTGCGGGTGTGTGACAATGTGTTCACTGAGGTGTGTGAGCACAAATGAGCCTTGCTGTATGGCATGAAGCTAATCTGGTTTCTTGCCTCTTGTGCAAGAGGAACACAGAGCTCTTGATTGATTTCTGGGAAGGTTTAGCCACTTCCCCCTTACCTTAATCTGTTCTTCAAGAATTGCACTGCCTTCAATAGTTCTTTTTGCCTTATGAGATGAAGAAAAGATAAGACTTCTGAGTCATCCCAACAGAAGGCTTCTGAACTGAAACTAAACTTTAGAGTCTTCTTTGCATTCTAGCTATACTACTTTCAGCACAGCAGGAAAAGATTTTAAACTTTGACAAACGTAAGTAAAAGTCATCTGCAATTGACCTTATTTGCAACAGGCACATACCCTGAATTGCCCCCCTGCTATTGCTGCAAACTTTAATCACCAGTGCTCATCTGCCACCGCCTCCATTTGCTCTCAGAGGAAATATCTTTTTTTCTGCAGTTAACAGCCACCCTTTGCTATTATCATACCGTTAAGATGCCTGTTATGAAAAAAATAATTCCTTCATTACACTGTAAGGTAACATTTTATATGTTACCACCAGTTTCACATCATTCTTCTTTCTTCTTTGCTTTACCGCTACCTTCTTAGCCCACCACACCTTCTACTCGTAACAGGTTTCTTGTTTCTGAGAGGCTGTCCATGTTTTCAGCTTCACTGCTTTTGCTTATAGATAAAGTAGAAGAATCCTAATCTTTATTTCCTGAACCAAGACTTCCGTCCATTTTAGTGAAGGAAGAAACACAACAGTTAGCAGTACAAGGGCAGCTGCTCCTAGCAATATATGGAACAATAATTTGACCCAAATAAAAAATAGGAAATTTGCGTGAGAGACAACCAGGCAGGACCACAGCAGAAGAAAATCAAAACTCCATTTCAGTTTTCCATCCTTGATGAAACAGTTTTTCAGCATAACTTGGGTGACTTATTTTCTGACTGCCTTCACCCTCTGTTGCTCTAGTACTCAGTCCAAAACAGCAATACATTCCAGTTCTGAAATGGCCTTGAGTTACACATGTGACCACAAGATGGCAATACTTACCTAAAATTATCCACTTTTTCAGTTCCCAGAGATGAATGATATGCTGAGAGAGAAAGTGACAGGAAGAAAGATGGATCTCACATTCTTCCTAATTCAGAATGCTGGTTTACTAACGGGGTTTGCTGCGATACTGTTGATTACCTTGTATGAAGGAAATATTCAGCTGTGATAATGCAAGTGAAAATGGAATCGGCGTTGAAGAAGTCAAGTAAATTATGAATGGAAGACATTTGAAATCCATAAAGGGACATTTGTTTACTCTTCTTGGTTTTGAAACATTGACAGGTTCCATTCTCCCCATTCCAAATGCAGGAAATCCTGTCATAGGACTTGCCATTGATCCAAATGGCAGGATCTGTCAACTTCTGTACTCTACTAGGGAACTGATTCTAATACTTGTATTTCTACCTAAAATTATCAGACATACCTGAGTTGTTAAAGAGAAAAAGGGGGTTACTTGGCCAGTAGAATTACGCAGTGTATGCAACTCAGACCAAATGAAAGCTGAGCTCTTCAAGGAAGAAAATAATGCATTCCCATATCCTTTTGTAACTGTGATGAAAATGAGCAGTTTGAAAGCTGCTTAATTTCGTGAGTTCTGCTGCAGGATTTGTCTGTGTAACATCTCCTTCCACCACCAAAACAAAACTAAAATGGAAAAAACAACTATTTCAAAGTAGGTACTAATGAAGCTAAGATTTTTAATTACTAATTAACACTGGAAGGAAAGATACCAGTTACTGCTTTTGATCTTTTCTCTTTATGTGTGCACTAAGTAATTGTTGATTTATTTTCAGAACCACTTTTTTTTAAATTGGAGGGAGTGTGTGTTAAATTTATGACAATTTATCAGCAACATTTTAGAAACATTGAGTATTTAAAAAAAAGTGTCAAGCATTTTGTATTTTATGAAAATAGCCTTGTTTTATATTTTATTTCCATAGATATTCCTTTACGAAAAAGTCTATTTTCAGTTAAAATTTTGAAAGGATGTATTGTTAGTTGCACAAAGTAGAACTTGGGAAAAAAAAACTTGCTAAAATCAACATTGCAGGATTTTTTTTGCAATTTGAATAGTCTTCTTGTATGCAGTTTGGTGAAAGCTGTGTTACTAAAATATGTAAACTTTTATTACAGTTTGTTGCATATGAACTTTCTAAAATCATGTTTGTATGTATGAGTTCTTCTGAAATAAACAGTTTAGCTATGCTGATGTTGTAAAACATGTGCAAGGAAATTCATACAATTATCTGCCATTTCAGTCATCACTAAGTTTTGAAGGAAGTTTTACTATCATGTAGTTAATTACCTTCTTTTACATTGATTTTTAGGCAAGTTTTACAGCTCCAAGGAAAATACGGCTTCTTGGCTTCTTTCCTGCCAGTAGGAAGGGACAAATCCTTTATTTTTCATTCTCTATTAAAATATATTTTCTGCAAGGTAAAAGATTTAATATTTTATTTCAATCTTATCTGTAGTTACATTAGAAAAATAACTTTTCTAGGTCCCTGGTTGATTAAAAATAAACAAACAGAACCCACCACCAACAAAACCCAACCATTTTGTACAGGCAAACTATGCAGGAATAGTAGATGATGTTTAATTTAAAATTTGCTATCAAGTTTAAAGTGTAATTGTAGTAGTTTATGATTTTTGCTGTATGGAAAACATGTTTATGAGTCACTTCTTGCCCTCTAAGTTTCTTTGAAGAAGAGTCAACCCACTGCATATTCTTTCCTCGAATGCTTGTTGATTCCTTGCATATACGTTGCTTGCAAATGCTACTCTTATGTGTCTCAAGAATGCTTTATTATAACTTTGAATGTGCATTGACTTTTAAAAATCGACTATTCCTATTTCATCAGATTATTAAAATAATATAGCGGCATGGTACTTTTCACCCTTACATCCAAAAGTTTGCAAAGGAGATTTGATTTTTATCATCTCACTAGGGAGAAAGAAATGAGACAAATGTATCACTGAAATAACCTACTTTTAGATCACAGAGCAGAATAGAGATGATTAAACCCTAATATTCAGTCTAGTGCTCTAGTCACAAATGAAATTGCCTTTTCTGCTTGTGGGATATTTGATGTAAAATAAGCTTTTTGATTTCTCTGAGATCTGTCTGTATGAACTTTGGTATTATGTTTGTCCAGTACGTATAAGATGAATCTATTCCAATTCTAGGCCTGCCAGCGATTTGCTAGGTTTTGCTGATACACAAAGCGAGGAGGAAACATGAGCAAAAATGGCTGTTTTGTTGCAGATAAGACTGCAGTAAGTTTGAAAAGACCCTAGAAGTTTGAAAATCAGTTGAGAAAGTTATTTCATGTTCTTTTTCACATTAGTATGATCAGTAACACTGTTCATCTTATGTCATCCCTTCGTCATTCTTTTCAACCGTGGTGCAAATTCCATATATAACATAACTTCAGAGGGCTTTCATGTGATTTTGTATTTGTTGTCACCATACGTCAAATTATCTGACTAACATACACTTGAGAAAATAATCTATGTTAGCACTACATAGTTCGCTGACATAAAGTTTTCTCTTTTTCACGGTGTGGTTCATGACCCAAGACTAACTTCATTAAATTGCATTAAAGTAGGTGGGGGGAAAAACATACCTATAAAAGACTCTAAAGAGAGAATAACAATGGTTTTTGGAGCAAAAAGTATATAGAGAGCAATAATGTGGATGAAGGATAAACCTTGGAGAGATTCTGATTGCTTGAAGAAGGAACATACAGAAAAGTGAATTTGTATGTGGGGCAGCCTGTCAGAAATGTGATACGGTGATAGCTGTCTTTGATTTCAGGAAAAATGAACTGAAAAATTAAATTGGTACTTAAAGTTTAGGGTTATTGGTTTTGACATTTCATTGAGATCTTTAGTGAATAAAGATTTAGAGCATCTTTTAAACTGAAAATTCGGTATCAAATTTTAAGCTAAATTAAATATCAACTCTAATCTAAGAGTAGTCTGTAACTACTCTGGAATATTTGCTTTGCTGCTCTTTCATGTTTTGCAGCTTGCCTGAAGCTTTGTGTTAGTTAAAAGATCTATAAAAGCAGATCTGCATAGTTTACAGATGACTTGAACATACATAAATACATTCAATTATGTTAATGATAGCAACGTAAACATCTCTCCTATTTGCTGCATGTAGAGAATCAATTGTGTGATAATTTCTGTATTGTCTTTTGGGAATGTTCTTTTAAAATCTCTTCTTGAATAAACCACTGATTTACCTGTAGCTAGGTGAACAGATTTCCATATTTGCTTGCTGGTTTGCATTTTATTTTAGAGTCTCCTGACTGTGAATTTGAAGAATGCTACATCCTGGGAGAGAAGGCATAGCTGACTTTTTCTACTCCGTGTAATTCAAATGAAACCACTTACACTAACAAAGAGTGTTGAGCCAAGCTTAACTCTCATGAAAGTGTAACCCATTGGTAAATTTAGCATATGAATTGAGAATGTTTTTCCTTTAACTCTAGACACTAATGGAAGAAGTCTTTTGAGAAATCTTTCAGATCCCTTTAAAAAAAAAAAAAAAAAAAACAACACAAAAACCCACAACAAGTCAAGTGAAAGTTGCTTAGTCTTTATGGTAAGAACAATAACTTGAAAAAAGAGAGATGCTTCCACTCTCCCTTCTACAGCTATGGGAATTAGTCAGCTGTACTGACTAATCCCCTAGGTATGTTGTGCTGACTTCAGGTGTTTGAGATTTCAGACTAAGTGATAGGTGCACGATGCCGTGATTCATTTTCAAAAGGGTCAACATTGTTCAGAACTACACAAGGTAAAGGGCACTAACTCTTATAATGGTTGATCTGTATGTATCAGCAGATACCAGCAAACTGTTTCACATGAGCATAGGCATGTAACTCTTATTCTATTAAATATCACAAAGTTTCCAGGAATGCTGTAGCTTGCTTATCAGCTCTTACAATACTTGATGTGCAAGTTATTTCTCTAAGATTTTAGAAGAAACTCTCCTTTCCCTATCTGGCAGTTCAACTCACAATGTAATGGCGTGATAAGTTGGTAAAACGAAAGTAGACAGCCACATCTGCTAGCGATTGATACAGTACGTCTGTCAAAGACAAGGCTACAGTGTCTTTTTAGGTTTTAATCTCCAGTATATTTCTTTTATACCTGATACATTGTCTTTTTCTTGATACTTTTGAAGATAATATAGAAGAGTGCAACAGCATTTAATATTTGGGGTAAAAATGGGACATATTGAGTGATGTAGGACATGAACTACAGGCAAGATATGGTTTGAATTTATGGATAGCATGTGAATTGAGGATATGATGTAGTTCTCTATAATGTAGCTGTTAACTGTTGATCTCAGTGATAGCATTGTGAAAGATTCACAGGGCCCAAATTGACTTCTTTTAGAAAGAGTTCCTGACTCTTAAGAACAAACAAATACAAGTAAGGATTGTTACATTTTTTGATAGAAGACTCAATAAAAAAAAAGTAGAGTATAGGCAACGTACAGTACCCATAGAGGGACCTGAGTACAGCACTCAAATGCTATTGTAACTTATTCAGTCTTTTTTTTTTTTTTTTTTTTAATGATGATGAAAATATAATACTGAGGCACAGAAGTAGCAGGATCTGTAATAGTGACATACCAGGCCCCGTGCTGCTCAGTATTCCATCTGCACTTTCCCTTTCCTCTAGAAATTAAGGAGGTCTGGTGGTTCAGTAAATTTTGAAAGAGTCTTGTGTAATAAAATAAAGAGAACGTTCCTAAAACCACAGCAGAAACAATGTGCTTTATAAAGATGTTCCAAGAAATAATTGTCTATACAGGACGTATGTGCAAATTACAATTGGTTTGTAAGAAAAACCGTTTAACTCTAGTCCAGTACTGTTTTCCTTATTTTGACCACCTCTATAGACAGTTGCTCATTTTCAACTGATTCCTAGCAGTTTTGCCCAGTCTTAGTTTGCATTACAGGAAAAAGTTCTCATTGTTTTTATTTTAGTTTGGAAAAGCAACCCAACCTTGTTGTGATGTACTGCACTACTTCCTTTGTTTTGATCTTCTACTAATAATGCTTGGTTGAATCCTTCTCTGAGCTTTGAATGTGAAATATTCTATATTTCCTAATTCTATTATGATTGTGACAATGAAATCCAGTGCATATTAAATTACTGTGTTGATTCCACATTAAAATATTTAGTTTTCAAATGCTTGTTTCAGATCCAGATCCTAGATTGTTCCATAAAACATATAAATAATGTATGTTACAGCTGGGGAAAGTAAGTCAAAATCATGAATAGCTATCCTGAAGAAGCTGGAAAGCTTAAGGGTGCCCCAAAAGCCAGTATCATCAGTAACTTTCCTTGCTTCTTTATTTACCTCTTAAAAAAAAAATGTATTGTTTACAATCTGTCCATCCATTGCCTTCTGTAGCTTTTTTTTTTTGTGTATACAGTTGTTAATGATGCTGGGAATGATATATGTATCAGTTTGGTTTAGTTTAAAGGAGAAGTGGCTGCTGTTCTCCAGCAGCAAAATCCACGCCTTGTGTACATGAAAAAAACCAAATCAAAACAAAACAAAAAGACATCTATGAATGTCTGTTGCCTGAGATAAAAAACATAATGTTTCTCAGAAACTCTAAAATCTGATCATCATCTCAATACGGTCTGTCTTGTCTTGGGTTTACCTCACCATTGACAGCCAATATCTGCCGATGGCAGCTACATTTATCCCATTCCAAATTACTGTTTTGTCATCTAAGCAAGTGCTGAGGAGTCCATCGTGATTCTATTTGCTGAGAACTTATAGTTGGACCTACGAAACTGCTGAAATTAGCAATGTTGTGTTTTGTAGAGTTGGTCTTGGCAATGCTGAATTAATATAAAGAAAATAATAGCTAGTAATCTTTTCCAGTGAAAGCATTTTGTTATTATTCCAGATATTTAATTATTTCGAACAGTAGTGGTATAGACAATTGTGGACAAGAAAATAATAATCCATTTTATCCAGCTAGCCCTAGAAATTTGGAGAAAGAGCATCAATCATTTCAGAATAAACTGGTTCTTGAGAAGAAAAAGCACACAATGGCATTCCCCTAATGCTAAAGTATGAGAAAACCAGTCTAATTAGAAGAAACATGAAATGAGCTGATATGAGTCAAGTATATCTAGTTGGAAAATACCAAATAGTTTTGATGTCTTTGACTTAGCTGCACTAAAATCTACTCTTCCAATTCACCAGTGAAACCATATGGTTTTGGTCTCCTAGTAAATACAACGACAAAATACAGTCTAGAGAACATACAGTCATTTCCAGGTTGTTTCTGTAAGTCAAAAAAAGTAACTACTGTGTCAGTGATTTGTATATTTTTGTCCTGGCAATGGATTGCACTAAGCTGACAATTGTAACGCGAACCATTTGAGAGTGTCCCTTTTATAGTTGTGATAACACACACTTGTGTGTGATGCTGAGATGTTGCAGTTGTTTCTCAGGTTTTCATACGCTGAAATTAATTACATCCAGAAAAGGTCATCACAGAATTTGTTCTGTCTCTTTTTGTTGAACTTTCTAGGTACTCTTACAGTCTGCAGGAAGCTCTTGACCATTTAAATAAGTTATTAGTAAGATAATACAGATCCCCTTTCGGTTGTAAAAATGTTGGTAGTGATTTGCAATAGTTAAGTGTTCATTGGAAGTACGTTATGGTGTGATTTGCTTGAAATTTCCTGTTGCAGACTGCAAACTCAAGTGCAAAAAATGACTTTATCTTGATTAACGATCTTGTATTTAAAAGAACATGGTTCTCTGTGCCAAAAAGAAATTGTCCGCCATTCACTAGAGATTTTGCAATTTCTCACCTCATTGGTATATTAGTGAAATCAAAGCTACATGTTCTGCTAAATTGGTAAGTGATTAGATGAGGTACATTGTGTTACCTGTCCCTTTTTTGTTTTTAAAAAAGACCCGTCCATACGAATTACTTCTCCCTTTTTGCATTTTTATTGCTCTTCCAATCTTAGCTAAATCTATGGTTGCTTGTCTTGGCAGATCAAAGGAGTGACTGTCATTGGTAACAACACAGAGCCTTGTTCACTGAATTACTTAAACTTCTTCTGTACTTCAGGGGAACTTTACATATGCAAGGGACGTAGAACTGATTTCAGAATATGAATATACCATACTCGTGCTCGAAAATATGTGTCTTTGAAGATATCTTCCTCAAGGTTGATCAGTGGATTTAGAAATCAGTGTGGCACTGTCAGACTTGCACTGTGTGTGCTATTTGTTTGACTTGTTGAAAAGGTGCCACAAAATAAAGAGTGGTGTGTACTAACTCAGGTAAACAGAGGAGTATATATTCTTTAATAGCACATGCAGGAAAAAGGATAAGCGTAATGGAAAGGTAGTCAACCCTAATACAAGTCATGAACAGATGGTGTCTCTTTGTGACACAGTGATAGCATATCTTCATGAAATTATAGCATTATGTATTTTCACAGTAAGTCTCAGGCATAGATTATGCAGTCTTAAATGTCTATAGTACTGGAGTTACTGCACTGAACACTTGTTCTGTCATAACAGTGATCTAACACAGCTATGAGATAACAGCTGCCTGTAGACCAACATCTTCACTCTTTAATTCAATTTAGCACACTCATCTTTTTATTTTCTCTCACAGTAGAATGTGTAACTGAAGATAACGTGATATAATTCTACAAAATGGTGGAAAAGGATGACAGGAGGAAGTTTTGCTTGTTGTTCACTGAGTGTAAAGCTCCCAACTTTTGAAAGGCTAGTGGTGGTCACAGCAAGCAGAACCTACATTTTGTATCATATCTGAAAAGTGATAACTTCTGGTACCCCAGCACTGTGATGTAATGCTGGTTCAGCATCATTTCTGCAACACCTTATAAGTCATAAGTCATTAGTCTTTTCAGTTGCTTCCTGGATTGCAGCATTCTGTCATAGGTTGTTGTGCATCAAATGTGAGACTCGGCAGAGAAATATACGAGTTAATGACCTATTTACTAGCATACATAGCCATACTGAGGAGAAAGCTCATAGTGTAAAAGACAGCAGAGAGGTGTCAGTGTGATAATGAGGCAGATCTCAGCAGTGTGACTTAGAAGAATTTCTTAGCTGAAAATCAGGTGAGTGTCTGGATACACCTTGACTCCATACTGGGATGAGACCTAGGAAGTAACATCCATCCTTCATCCTCTTATCTTTTATGTTCACTCTAATTTCTACTGGAAGGAAAGTAGCTTGTCAGCAAATGTGGGTCAGTAATTGCTAGCTTTAAGTGACGAGGGTATCTGAAACTGTAACTTACTCACCAGGGCATACTTGTCCTGGGGCTTAGCCAAAAGCATAGTTTCTATAGAGCAACAATTGGAGCTGTAACCACATTTGACTGGGAATTACTTGTCCTGTGTGCATGTGAAATACTTGCCAAGTTCCTAGCCTGGGGAGAGATATGCTCTGTTTCAGGAATGCACTCCTCTTTGAGTTAATTAGAAACTTGAAAACACTGATATTGGTAGGAAACTTAATACACAATAGAAAAAACTGCATGAACTACAATCCTGCTTTTCCCCCAGCTATATCTACTCTATTTGTCTCCTGAACAACAAATCAAGTGAGATTAGTAACTCTGTACTAACAGGTCAGGATGGGATAGTTTTTTCCAGTTCCTTATAAGTGATGAAATGCTGGGTGTGAGGAGTGATGCTTCAGACTACACTAAATGGACTTTCTAATTCTTCTTCTCTTTGAGGTGGGAGAAAAAAATATGTAAAGACTAGCCAATACCAGAAATTAAAGTCAGGGTGATCATGATTAGGGAGGGCACAATTAGCAATAAAATTGCACCACAGTAACAATAATAATTATAATTGCTTTTATTTACATAAATTTAATTCTGGGCTAATGGCTGCAATTAATATCATGGGCACGTTATGATTTGTGACTTATGAGGTGAAAGATGACTTAAGTAGAGCTTTCCCCTTGTACTGTGAATAATAACTTCCTTTTTGAGACTAAGAAATGTTGTACTTCTTACTTTAAATAACAGCAATTAATTTCTTTAAGAAAGTCATCCAAGGATGGGAGCAGATAGCACCTCTGGGCTCTGTTCACTAAAAGCAGAGAAAAGAGAGGTCTGCTCAACTAATCATTGTAGTCTCACTGATCATTATGTAAACAAGATTCTCCACATAATGTAGCACCCAGATCTAACAGGTCAGGTCGGAGTGCAAGGTAGAATCCCCAGCAATGGGTACAAAGAAGGGAAGAAGAGAACATTTCTATGTAAGAAGGGAATGGCACAGCACCTACAGCTCCTGTTATGGAAGGAATTTAGGAGGAAATGCAACTCCTGTGGAGAGCTGGAATAACAGGTGAGAAACTAATGAAGCGAAGCCAGGCCTTGAGGCTGGCAATGTTCATGCTAGGAGGATGGATGTACTTAGGGAGGTGGCAACTGGAGGGTTTGGGGGCAGGTATACTGAAAAAGTAGGGTAATGTTTTGAGTGGTTTATGTCTTGGAAGAAGAAAAAAGCACCATATAAACTGGAAAAGGACAAGTAGAAAGTAGAAAGACAGACTACAGTCTGTCATGCCTATGCTCTGATTTTTTGTAAGTCCACATGGATTTGGAGTACATGCTATAAAGAGCTGGAAGAAAGTAACATTAAATTTCCTGTAGTGTGGAAAAGATGGACTTGGGCACATGACAGAGTTACCAAGTGGGAATTCATCTATGGGATGAGGCAGTTAACATATACGTTGTAGAAAGTGTAAATTATACCTCGAGGAAAGAAGCTTGGTGTGGACTGTGAGCATACACCTGTGAGCAGTTGCCCCAGCCCAGGTGGTGTGCATGAAGCTATTAGCTGTCCAAATTACCTTCACAGCTTCAGCCAGCTGGATTCAGTCAGCTAATAGGGCTGAGTGAGTCTTTTGCAGGGCAAGGCAAAAACCTGCTTTAAGAATTTTTTCAGTGTATGTAACTGATGAAGATACAGATTAAAGAATCACTTTAAGGGTGTTTATAACAGAACAGCTGGTTACCAGCGTCTTACTGCCCCTCTACTTTCAGGGGGCTGAAGGAGAGACTTTGCTGACCAAAAGCTTTTGAAGAAATGAGATGTCTGGATCTAAAAATGGAGTGACTGGATTGTGCATCATACTGGGAAACTTTGGGCAAAAGATTGAACTGCTTTGATTTTCTTGCCTATATGCGAGCTGAGGAAGAGAGGTGTTGTTGCTGGGAAGGGTAAGCAATGAGCTAGGGAAGTTGAGGAGCAATGTAATATGGTGGATAATATGAAACTGTGTTGTATCTTTCTACTTTTCTGAACCTGCACTGGGTGATGCTGTTGTTTCTGAAATGAAGTCCCTGACAGCCCAAGAGCTATGCTCCAACCTAGTATGGAAATCCCAAGAGCATAAGGACTGTAGTGGTAGATTTCTCATGGAATAATAAGTACATTGTAGTGGTAGCTGCAGCATGGTAAAGGAATTCTATTACAAAATCTTTGTAGAATTTTGTTCTGCCTTATTACAGGAAGAGCTGGTAGATAAATAATGGCTGTGGGGTGTAACTTGTGAGCACCATAGAAAATGATGAAGGGAGAAGTAGCTCCAGCTTGCTAGTATTTGT